>JAVJIF010019072.1:0-92853 GCA_038442645.1 Agave tequilana | reverse complement strand
AAACACCTTCCTTTAGGGAAGAAAACTTCTAGATTTATTAGAACCCTGAAACACACTAAAACAACAAATATTATTAGTACAAATAACTAATATGTTTTGTAATCTCAAATCACACTAAATCGGTTATTATTACTTGGGCCAACGGTTGTGGCCCAAGGTTACACTCAAGTTGAAGCAATCGACTTTGAGGAGACCTTTACACCCGTAGCACGGTTAGAAGCCATGGGATCACACTAGCTTATGCATCCTATAAAAATTTTAAACTTTTTCAGATGAATGTAAAAAGTGCATTTTTAAATGGTTTTATTGATGAGAAAGTATATGTTGAACAACCCCCCGGTTTTGTGGATCATATACATCCAAATTTTGTTTCCAAACTAGATAAAGCATTGTATGATTTAAAACAAGCTTCAAGAGCTTGGTATGAATGCTTTCTAGTTTTCTTCTATCAAATGATTTTGTTAAAGGCAAAGTAGACACCACATTATTTACTAAACATGTTGGTAGTGACATTCTTATAGTACAAATATATGTTGATGATATAATCTTGGTTCTACTAATGAATTACTTTGCAAGAAGTTTGAACAATGTATGCAACGTGAATTTGAGATGTCATTGATGGGTGAATTGAATTATTTTCTTAGACTCCAAATCAAGCAAATGCGTGATGGGATCTTTATATGTCAAGCCAAGTACTCCAAGGAACTCATCAAGAAATTTGGACTTGAAGACTCAAAAATTTGCAACACTCCCATGGCCAACACCACCAAGGTTGATAAAGATGACCAAGGTAAGTGTGTTGACATAAAATTATATAAAAGTATGATTGGTAGTTTGTTGTATTTAACGGCTAGTAGGCCGGATATTATGTTTAGTGTGTGTCTTTGTGCTAGATTCCAATCTTGTCCCAAAGAATCTCATTTAATTGCGGTAAAAACGCATTATTCGTTATATTAAGGGCACTATTAGAATGGGTCTATGGTATCCGAAGACCGGAGAATTCTCAATGACGAGTTTTCGGATGCCGACTATGCGGGTTGTAGAGTGGATAGGAAGAGTACTAGTGGAACATGTCAATTTCTTGGTAATTATCTTGTTTCATGGTCTTCCAAGAAACAAAATTCGGTAGCCCTCTCAACCGCCGAAGCGGAGTATATTGCGGCGGAGGCTTGTTGTGCTCAAGTCCTTTTGACGAAACATACTCTCCTTGATTATGATTTGCATTATGACCATATCAAAATATTTTGTAATAATACTAGTATTATTCATATACTAAGAATGCAAATCAACATAGTAAAACCAAGCACATTGAGATTCGATATCACTTTCTTAGAGATCATTTTGAGAAAGGTGATATTGATATTGATTATGTTTCTACTGATTTTCAACTTGCCGATATTTTCACTAAACCACTTGACTTCAATAGATTTTCTATTATATGTGATGAACTAAATGTTTGTGTTATTGACTAAAGAAGTTTTCTTACTATCATATCCCATTTTGATGTATGACAAAAAGGGGAGAAATATGTGTTGTTTTGGTATTGGTATAGTGTAGTGTTTGTTTATGTTTGGTGTTTCCAAAAATTCTCTCATGATAAGTTGTTTTATACTTGTTTAATATAGCATTATTTGACGGGGAGTTTTTACCTCCCTTTTATATCTTGTGTTATAACTTATATGTTTTGTCATCATCAAAAAGGGGGAGATTGTTTGCCCAAAAGGTTACACTCTCCATTATATACGTTTTGATGATAACAAAACATATAGAAGATTTAGTACTAATAAAGATTCTAGAATGAATTTCAGGTTTGTACAAGTCTTGATGGCCTTAAGCATGTTGCAAGGTTTTTGGCGCTTAAAGCATATTGAAAGGTTGATGGCGCAAGAGGACTCCTTCATAGGAGAGGAGGCTCTAGCTCGGCAACACGGCTCAGAGACACCTTCCTATAGAGTCTTTAATTTTTAGTTTGTTAAAGGATAGTATATAGTGTTGAACCTCAAATTTCCCACACACACAAAATTGCACGTGTTTTCAAAATATTATTTTGTCTCTTATGTAAAATACTTTAATAGACCTATTTTATTTATTGCAAACTTAGTTTATTGTATTTTACAAAGTCTTGACAAAAATAATTTTGAAAATAAACTTAGCTTCAAAAATATTTCCTCAAAAAATTCTGTTTTGACCTGTTGCGGTCGACCGGACGGTCGACCGACTCTATTACAGGTCAGAACGGTCGACCGAGCGGTCGACCGCAGTTCTGATCGTTGGGTGCGTGCATGTGTGCACGTTATCCGGTCGACCGGGCGGTCGACCGGACCCCATGTCGGGCGACCAAGCGGTCGACCGACTGACTGCACCCAACTCTCTGTTTGGGACGGTCGACCGGGCGGTCGACCGGGGCGTGCCAACGGTCAAAAGATTTTGAAAACCGGTCGACTGGCCGGTCGACCGTGAGTGTATTATCAGCGAAACGGCTAGTTTTTTAAAGATGTTTTTAAAATGTGTTTTCATTCTCCAAACGAGGTTTAAGGCTGGTTTTGGGTCTTAACTTTCCTGATTAGTCAAAATTATTATTTACCCTTTAATCCCTACCTATATCCTATAAATAGGGGTGGATGGGGTTGAGGAAAAACACAACAACATTTGCAAAGAAATCAAAAGTTTGAGTTTTCTTGAAACAAGTTTTATTCTCAGTTTTTGTGCTCTAATCTCTGATTTTTCTCTAAAGTTTTTGAATCAAAACTCTCTTCTATTTTGTTCTATTTTTCACTTACAAACGTTGAGCTTCAATCCTATACATTATTCTCTAGGGTTTTGTAAAGAAAAGTTTTTCAAAAGAGAGTGTGGTCTTTTCATCACCAAGTGATTATTGTATTTGTGACTCCACTATCTCTGGACTAGAGGAGTGTGATTGAGGAGTTGGGTACTCCTTAGTGGTTGTAATCCTTTATGAAATTTCTAGTGGATCGGAAATCCTTCTGGGTGAAGGCAGGGACGTAGAGCTGGGTGTTCGAACCTCGAAACAAATCTCTGTGTTTGCGATTGGTTTACTTGTGTTATTACTTGATTTTCATTCATTCATATATTGTCAATCTATACTCTTACAACAAGATTGTATTGCGCACCTCAAACTCTTATTTAGAAGAATCATGAGGAAGGAGTTCAGAGCCCTTAACAGGGTATTCGGCTTCTAATCTTGCTTTGAGTGATTATTGCATCATCTCATTTTTTAAATTTGTGTATTGATTACCATAATCACCTATTCACCCCCCTCTAGGTGATTTCACGAGAATCTCCAGCAGAGGAACTAGAGTCTGGTAACGAAGCTGATATCGAGCCAGAGTGTAGTACCCCATTCCCGGGATACGTACCCAGATACGTGTCCCATCTTTTTCGACCGTATTATTCAGTTTTCTTCCTGTATGTGTTTTTTAGTTGTGATTACTTATATTATTATGTATCGGATCTGGATTCTCACACCAAGAGTCAGCCATGACCGGGACCGGGAACCCGATACCAGCCAGTAGCCCGATTTGACTTTCTGGTAGTCTAATTTGACCGATTTTAGTTTTAGAGACTGTTTTCTAATATTTTAGATTTTCATCATTTTCTTGAATTTTTTAGAATTTTTCTGCAAAATCTCCAAAACCGATGTCGGTTGGCATCGCTAACTGATTCCCAGATTTTTTTTAGTTTTCAAACGGGATTAAATTTTCAAAAATGACTTTCACGTTACTTCTTATAATTTCATTTTCTATCTAAATTCATTTTTTGAGATTTTTCTAAATTTATCAAAATTTGACCGATCTGGTGTCGGCCGGGTATCGCTGGAAGATTCCAAGATTTCTAATTTAAAAACTACATTAAATTTCTCGAATCTGATTTCACCAAATATCTTAAAATAATATTTTCTATTTTGAGAATTTTTCGGAACATTTCTGAAACAGTCAAATTTTTATCTTATTAAAATAATAATATTTTTACAGACGATTTCTTTTCTTACTTTTTCCTTCTCTACTCCCCTACTTTATACTTTCAATATTTTTAATAAATAAATTATTTAATAATAAAAAATTTTCTACTATTTATTATTTTATTTTCGTTAATTTTTCCTTTTTCTTTAATTTCTATCTTTTTCTTTCTTTTCTTTCTCCCCCCATTGACTTTCTCCCCTGCTCCCCTGCTCCCTGCACCCGCCGCCTGCTACCGCCCCCTGCCTGCAGCCTGCAAGCCACCCGCAGCCCCCTCTTCCCTTGCCCAAATTCATCATTTCATTCTTCTTTATTTAACCACCATTTTCCCATTTCCTTTTCATTTCAAAAAATCCAAAAAAATCAAAAGCTCCATCTTCAACAAAGCAAAACCCATCTTCCTCCTCTCCATGGCCGCCGCCTCCACCATCAACACCACCACCGCCGGCCGCCCCTAGGCCGGCCATCCATTCACCAACACCTCCTCTCCACTCCACCACCTCCTTTAACCTCCAACAACCCCCCACCATCTTCAAATTTACCATAATCCATCACCACCACCTCCCTTTCTCCTCCAAAATTCACCACCACCACCACCAATTCCACCACTCCAACCACCCCATCATCACCTCCTCCTCCTCCTCTAACTCCCCAACACCACCAATCATCACCACCACCACCATAACCACCACCACCACCAACTACCACCATCACCTCCACCTCCAACAACAACAACAATCCCTCAACCACTCCACCTCCTCTCCCCTAGGCCGCGCACGCCCCACCACCACCGGCAGCGGCGCCGCCGCCGTCCAGTTCCGCCGGCAGGCGGCCGGCCGGCCACCTCCCCCTCCACCATTTCTTTTCTTTCTTTCTTCCTTCTTTCTTTCCTTCTTCCTTCTTTAATCCTTTCTTTCTTTCTTTTCTTTTCTTTTCCCTAAATAACAACACTTTCCCACATTCCTAAAATACCCATCCCCTTATTCCCAATTTACTTCCCTATATTTACAACCATACCCCTCCCATTTTTCATTCCTATTTATTTCTAAAAATATCCTTTTTCTCTCTATTTCTCTCTCTCCTTCCTACAACTTTATCTCTCCTCTCTCTCCTCTCTCATTCCCTCTCTAATAATTATATAAATATTTATATTTATATATTTTAATATATAACTATGGGCTACTGGCTTGCTCGTATAGTTCGTGGGTTTTCCCAGATTTTTAACCGGTATTTCGTCCCGGTTTCATGTGAGTACATTTCTTGCTTTATTAACATCATTTCATGTCTAAAAATTATTAACTGGCTTTTAATATATGATGTCTCTTTATGCAAGTTAGTATATGTTATATAAATGATTGCCATGCTATATTTGACACCGACACTTGCCATGATATATTTGACACCGATATTTGCCATGCTATATATGACACCGGTACCTGCCATGCTATATTTGACATATGATATATAACACCAGTATTTGTCATGCTATATTTGACACCGACATTTGCCACGCTATATTTGACACCGGTACTTGTCGTGCTATACTTGACACTTGATATCTAACCCTGATACTTGCCATGCTATATTTGACCCATGATATCTAACACTGGTATTTGCCATGCTATATTTGACACATGTACCTGACACCGGTACCTGCCATGCTATATTTGACATATGATATATAACACCAGTATTTGCCATGCTATATTTGACACCGACACTTGCCATGCTATTTTTGATACCGATATTTGCCATGCTATATATGACACCGATACTTGCCATGCTATATTTGACGTATAATATATAACACGGTATTTGCCATGCTATATTTGACACCGAAACTTGCCATGCTATATTTGACACCGATATTTTTCATGTTATATATGACACCGGTACCTGCCATGCTATATTTGACATATGATATATAACACCGGTATTTACCATGCTTATTTGACACCGGTACTTGCCATGTTATATTTGACCCATGATACCTAACACCGGTATTTGCCATGCTATATCTGACCCATGATACCTAACACCGGTACTTGCCATGCTATATCTGACACATGATACCCGACACCGGTATTTGCCAAGCTATATTTGACCCATGATATATGACACCGGTACTTGCCATGCTATACCTGACCCTGATATATGACACCAGTACTTGCCATGCTATTCCTGACCCTTATATATAACACCGGTACTTGACATGTTATACTTGACACCTGATACCTGTATTACCTGGCATATGCATGATTATTATATTATTACCAGACATCTGGTACTCCTATATCTCCTGCACTCCTGTACTCCTGTATCTCTTGTACTCTTGTACTCCTGTATCTCTTGAACTCATACTCTTGTTAATAGCACAGTCATTCCAGCATCCGACAGAGCAAGCCTGGTGTCGGGATGATGAGGATGTATCCCACAATCGTGCTAGCGTTCGGCGGTTCCTGAATGGAACTAGGTGCCACATGGAGCAAAAGTGCCACATCACACACGTGGTGGGGGCCACCTCTTGAATCCGTGGGGGCCACCTCTAGAATCCATTCCCCACACAAAGCAAAGTGCCACACAGAGCAAAGTGCCACACACACACGTGGTGGGGGCCACCTCTTGAAACTGTGGGGCCACCTCTTGAATCTGTGGGGCTACCTCCTGTATCAACCCTCAGAGCAAAGTGCTACATGGAGCAAAGTGCCACACCACACACGTGGTGGGGGCCACCTCTTGAATCTGTGGGGGCCACCTCTTGAATCTGAAGGGCTACTTTCTCCCTCCTGCTTGTACCGCCTGGTGTTAGCGTGATAAGCATCCTCAGTGCCTATTAACACACACACACACACCTGTGCAATGATAACGCCTGGAGCATGTGTTATTTGGTCTCTCCCCTATTCGAATAATGATACCTGCATATCAGAGTTCGGATGAGTTCTACTAGAAGTACAGGCTCCGGTGTGAACTGTCGGTGTTGTGGGACGCCGGTGGGAAAGGGACAAGAATAACATAAGAACATAAGAAACAGTAATAATATTGGAGCGTGTGATATTTGTTCTCTCCTTTGTTCGGGTCCTGGTACTCACATATCAGACCCGGGTAAGTTCTACAGAGTGCGAGCTCTAGTATGGACTATCAGTGATGTGAGGCGCTGGTAGGGAGGCGATTGAAATATCAAACGGTACAGGTTATTATTATTGGATAAATTAAAATGCAACACATTCACAATCTCCAGTTACAGTATTATGCTCTGAGTTGACACCATATTTTATAACACATGACCTCTGTGATACTATGATTACTCCAGACACACTCTAGTTCTGTTACCCTGAGGGCAACTCAAGTTGTATGACTAAGATGATGGTGACATCGGATATGTGGTATATAGATGAGGGTTTTCTTGTTTGGATTATCCCCTCGGCGTTTCAACCTTATGAATCCATAATCTGAGTTTATACAACTAGTTTTGTCCATACTTATATTTATCGCGTGTTTAGTGTATTTATCACATGTTTGCCATATTTTGTCGCATGATTATGTGTACCTATGCTCTCTATACTGTTTTCTATGCATGTTTTCTGATTCAGACTTAGTGATATACATGTATTTACTTGATCTCAGATTTACTGTCATTTTCCTTATATTACTTGTCATTTCCTGTACCTGCATGCCTAGATCACATCACTTGATCATGTACACGTGTGCCTGTTATGCACGCCATTTGTCTTTATTATATGTACTCGCTAGGGTTGCTAATAACCCTGGATTCTCATGTCCAGATCCTGGAGTCCGGACCATGGTGATCTTGTTGTAGCTGATCAGAGTGCGCAGCGGATCCTCCCGTGGTGATTGGAGTGCAGCAGAAGCTCGGACATCGCCGTAGTTCTTCCTCTCAACTTTTCTCCTGTTTGGCTCTCGAGGCCCCTCTTATCGTATCGTGAGCATCTCTCAGCTCTTATTATGTATATCCCTTCATGTATTGTATTCTTTTGTATTTTCAGTGATGTAATATTCCTGTAATGTTGTATTATTCTCTGTGATAACCATGTACTTGCGCTATTTCTATTGGAATGTATATTACCACTGTGCTCTACACTCTGAATCTTGCATGTACTGAAGCTTAGCGTATATACGTGAGGGTATCTCTGACTTACGTATATACGTCGCAGTGACGTCTCCGTACCCACCGGATCGGGGCGTCACAGGATGGTATCAGAGCCTAGGTTCTAACATCCTCAGTACAACCAGTTGGCAGATTAATGATGTATTAATCTACAGTTGCAGAGCATGAGTCTTGAATATACATTCCAATCGCAAGTACGGTGTTATCTATTCCTTCCTTACAATCTTTTCCTTGGATCCTGAGACCCTTCTATCATTTCAGCTTCTTCCCGTCATTCCTTTGATCAACTCAGATATTTTGTGTCCTGAGTTGATAATCTCCCTTATTCTTTTCACTTTACCATTTATCATCATTGACTGTAATTTCTTACATGTTCATCTCCTTCCTTATACAAATTTTGAGGACAAAATTTTTGTTAGGTGGGTAGATTATAGCACCCCATTCTCGGGATACGTACCCTAATACGTGTCCCAACTTTTTTGACAGTATTGTTCAGTCTTTTTTCCTGTATGTGTTTTTGAGTTGTGATTACTTATATTATTATGTATCGGATCTGGATTCTCAGATCTAGAGTCAGCCTTGACCCGGACCAGGAACCCGATACCAGCTAGTAGCCCGATTTGACTTTTTGATAGTCTGATTTGACTGATTTTAGTTTCAGATACTGTTTTCTAATATTTTAGATTTTTCATTATTTTTTGGAATTTTTTAGAATTTTTCTGTAAAATCTACAAAACCGGTGTCGGTCGGCATCGCTGACTGATTCCCGAATTTTTAGTTTTCAAACAGGATTGAATTTTAAAAATGGCTTTCACTTTACTTCTTAGAATTTTACTTTCTACCTAAATTTATTTTTGAGATTTTTCTAAATTTATCAAAATTTGACCAATTCTGTTGTCGGCTGGTATCGCCGAAAGATTTCAGGATTTTTAATTTGAAAACTACATTAAATTTCTCGAATCTGATTTCATTGTGTATCTTAAAATAATATTTTCTAATTTTGAGAATTTTTCGGAACGTTTTTGAAATAGTCAAATTTTCGCCTTATTAAAATAATAATATTTTTACCGACGATTTTTTTCTTACTTTTTCCTTCTCTACTCCCCTACTTTATACTTTTAGAAATTTTAATAAATAAATTATTTAATAATAAAATTTTTTCTAGTATTTATTTTTTTCCTTATTTTTTTCCTTTTTCTTTAATTTCTTTCTTTTTCTTTCTTTCTTTCTCCCCCCATTGACTTTCTCCCCTGCTCCCTGCACCCGCCGCCTGCTCCCGCCCCCAGCCACTGGAGCCTGCAAGCCACCCGCAACCCCCTCTTCCCTTCCCAAATTCATCATTTCATCCTTCCCTATTTAACCTCCATTTTCCCATTTCCTTTTATTTCAAAAATTCAAAAAAAAATCAAAACTCCATCTTCAACAAAACAAAACCCATCTTCCTCCTCTCCATGGCCGCCGCCTCCACCATCACCGTCACCACCGCCGGCCGCCCCTAGGCCGGCCATCTATTCACCAACACCTCCTCTCCACTCCACCACCTCCTTCAACCTCCAACAACCCCCCACCATCTCCAATTTCACCATAACCCATCACCACCACCTCCCTTTCTCCTCCAAAATTCACCACCACCACCATAAATTCCACCACTCCAACCACCCCATCATCACCTCCTCCTCCTCCTCTAACTCCCCAACACCACCAATCATCACCACCACCACCATAACCACCACCACCACCACCAACAACTACCACCATCACCTCCACCAATAACAACAACAATCCCTCAACCACTCCACCTCCTCTCCCCTAGGCCGCGCGCACCCCAACACCATCGACGGCGGCACCGCCACCGCCCAGGTCCGCCGGCAGGTGGCCGGCCGGCCACCTCCCCCTCCACCATTTATTTTCTTTCTTTCTTCCTTCTTTCTTTCTTTCTTCTTCTTTAATCCTTTCTTTCTTTCTTTTCATTTCTTTTCCCCAAATAACAACACTTTCTCACATTCCTAAAATACCCATCCCCTCATTCCCAATTTACTTCCCCATATTTACAACCATACCCCTCTCATTTTTCATTCCTATTTATTTCTAAAAATACCCTATTTTCTCTCTCTTTCTCTCTCTCTCCTTCCTACAACTCTCTCTCTCCTCTCTCTCTCCTCTCTCATTCCCTCTCTAATAATTATATAAATATTTATATTTATATATTTTAATATATAACTATGGGCTAGTGGCTTGCTCGTACGGTTCACGGGTTTCCCCAGATTTTTAACTGGTATTTCGTCCCGGTTTCAGGCGAGTACATTTCTTGCTTTATTACCATCATTTCATGTCTAATAATTATTAACTAGCTTTTAATATATGATGTCTCTTTATGCAAGTTAGTATATGTTATATAAATGATTGCCATGCTATATTTGACACCAACACTTGCCATGCTATATTTGACACCGATATTTGCCATGCTATATATGACACCGGTACCTGCCATGCTATATTTGACATATGATATATAACACTGGTGTTTGTCATGCTATATTTGACACCGACACTTTCCATGCTATATTTGACACCGGTACTTGCCATGCTATACTTTACACTTGATATCTGTCCCTAATACTTGCCATGCTATATTTGACCCATGATATCTAACACTGGTATTTGCCATGCTACATTTGGCACATGTACCTGACACCAGTACCTGCCATGCTATATTTGACATATGATATATAACACCGATATTTGCCATGCTATATTTGACGCTGACACTTGCCATGCTATATTTGACACCGATATTTGCCATGCTATATATGACACTGGTACCTATCATGCTATATTTGACATATGATATATAACACCGGTATTTGCCATGCTATATTTGACACCAACACTTGCATGCTATATTTGACACCGATATTTGCCATGCTATATATGACACCGGTACTTGCCATACTATATTTGACATATGATATATAACACCGGTATTTGCCATGCTATATTTGACACCGGTACTTGCCATGCTATATTTGACCCATGATACCTGACACCAGTACTTGCCATGCTATATTTGACACATGATACCCGACACTGGTATTTGCCACGCTATATTTGACCCATGATATATGACACCGGTACTTGCCATGCTATACCTGACCCTGATATATGACACCGGTACTTGCCATGCTATTCCTGACCCTGATATATAACACCGGTACTTGACATGTTATACTTGACACTGATACCTGTATTACCTGGCATATGCATGATTATTATATTATTACCAGAAATCTGGTACTCCTGTACTCCTGTACTCCTGTATCTTCTGTACTCTTGTACTCCTGTATCTCCTGCACTCATACTCTTGTTAATAGCACAGTCATTCTGGCGTCTGGTAGAGCATGCCTGGTGTCGGGATGACGAGAATGTATCCCGCAATCGTGCTAGCGTCCGGCGGTTCCTGAATGGAACTAAGTGCCACACGAAGCAAAGTGCCACATCACACACGTCGTGGGGTCCACCTCTTGAATCTGTGGGGGCCACCTCTAGAATCCATTCCCCACACAGAGCAAAGTGCCACACAGAGCAAAGGGCCACACCACACGCGTGGTGGGGTCCACCTCTTGAATCTGTGGGGCTACCTTTTGTATCAACCCTCAGAGCAAAGTGCCACACCACACACGTGCTGGGGGCCACCTCTTGAATCTGTGGGGGCCACCTCTTGAATCTGAAGGGCTACTTTCTCCCTCCTGCCTGTACCGCATAATGTTAGCGTGATAAGCATCCTCAGTGCCTATTAACACACACACACACACATACATGTACAATGATTACGCTTAGAGTATGTGTTATTTGGTCTCTCCCCTATTCGAATAATGGTACTTGCATATCGGAGTTCGGATGAGTTCTACTGGAAGTGCGGGCTCCAGTGTGAACTGTCGGTGTTATGGGACGGCAGTAGGAAAGGGACAAGAATAACATAAGAACATAAGAAACAGTAAAAATATTAGGAACGTGTGATATTTGGTCTCTCCTTTGTTCGGGTCCTGGTACTCACATATCAGACCCGGGTAAGTTCTACAGAGTGCGAGCTCTAGTATGGACTATTAGTGATGTGAGGCGCTGGTAGGGAGACGATTGAAATATCAAACGGTACTGATTATTTTTATTGGATAAATTAAAATGCACCACCTTTATATTCTCCAGTTACAGTATTATGCTCTGAGTTGACACCTGTTTTATAACACATGACCTCTGTGATGCCATGATTACTCCAGACACACTCTAGTTCTATTACCCTTAGGGCAACTTGTCGTATCGTAAGCATCTCTCAGCTCTTATTATGTATATCCCTTCATGTTTTGTATTCTTTTGTATTTTTGGTGATGTAATATTCCTGTAATGTT
Source organism: Agave tequilana (assembly GCA_038442645.1). Taxonomy (NCBI): domain Eukaryota; kingdom Viridiplantae; phylum Streptophyta; class Magnoliopsida; order Asparagales; family Asparagaceae; genus Agave; species Agave tequilana. Next base: position 80,347 of record JAVJIF010019072.1, on the reverse strand, counting down.
GTATCATTCTCTGTGATAACCATGTACTTGCGCTATTTCTGTTGGAATGTATATTACCACTGTGCTTTCGCACTCTAAATCTTGTATGTACTGAAGCTTAGCGTATATACGTGAGGGTATCTCTGACCTACATATATACGTCGTAGTGACGTCTCCGTACCCGCCAGATCGAGGCGTCACACAGAGGCGGAAGAAGAATGTCTTTGGGAGCTGATTGAAGCTAAACCTGCACACAAAATACGGAATTATAGAACTTAAGAAAGAAGATGTGCAAGTGCTCAATTCTTCCGCGATAGCAAGTGGCTATGCGGGTCGTGATCCACAAGGAGGGTTTTGTGATAGAAGCGTTTACAGTTTTATTGAAATCGTTATAAAAACCAAACGAGAGTTCTTCTTTGTTTCTTAAGTTAAGAAAATGAAAAAGAGTTAATAGTTAAAGTTAAGAAGAAAGTGAGACGTGAAGAAGGTGGAGAAAACCATAGAATGACTATATACAAATGAATTGGAAAAAGGAATGAAAACGATTGGGAAGAAGTGATGAAAGAAATCGTGTTGGCGATCTACACTATAGCGATAAAAGAAAAGAAAGAAAGTTAAGAATTACTTATCTAGTTTGATTGATGACTTACTTGGAAACCTTTTGCAAGTTCTACCTTTTTGCTTCGGAGGCGTTCAACGCATAGATCATAAACTCGAGCTCAGTCCCCGTGCACATTATATCGTCAAGCATATCAAGAATGAAGTGATGCGGAGCTTGGAAGAGGAGAACGTCTTCATGAACTATCGCTGGCTCTCACGTAGCTTAGTTATACTTGCTTTGGAATTCACTTGTAAACTCAACAAATACAACCAAGGTAAAGTAGAAGAGGAAGAGAAAAACAAAACAGAAAGTAAAGATACAAACATAAACAAATGTTACCTTTATTGCTTGAAACTATGAAAGAAAGGAGGAGGGTACATCGGTGTCACTCTCAACATATGCCTCTCTCTTACTTACATGAATCATCATCTACCCTAAGCTACATACAAGTTACATAAAAAAAACCTAAACTACAAAATGGAAAACTAGTCTAAACCTATCTCTGCATTGTCGTCCCATTTTCAGCACAAGTACAGGCCTTTTATAGGCAAAAACCCAATCTATAGGATCCCGGGGAGGTCGGGGGAGCAAACGCTCCCCCTAACTCCCCAACAAAGCCGCGGAAACGCGGCTTGGGCCGCGTTTTCGCGGCCAGGGTATGGCCAGATGGCCACACCCTGTTGGTGGGTCTCTCCGGGAGTTTCTTTTGCATTTATCTTTAGTTGGTTTCTTCGTTTGAGTTCAGGATTCTGACGAAATGGCCTTTGATTCTTGGCTTTAACCGATCGATTCTGAGAGGATTCTTCTCAACCGGTTTTCAACCTCTTGATTTTGCCCTGATTTACTGAGTGCGAATTAATTCTGATTTAATTCAGAATTTTGGTGGGCTTTGGGCTCATTTCTCTTCAACTCCTTATAGATTGGGCCTGCAAATAAATCAAACAATTAATTAGGACAATGCAGGCTTTTATTCTATAATAAGTATGGACATATGATATTAAACATGCAACATTAGCGATCAATCACACCCCCATACCTATCTTTTGCTCGTCCTCGAGCAAAACAACTAAACTATACTAAGAATTATTAGACCACTTTCGCAGGTCGCGCGATTGCACTGAGCATGTACAACAAGCCGTTAAACCTCTAGGTTCCCCCTAGAGGACGAGTTTTGTCTCGTGAGGGTTTTCAGCGGATTCCACCCACAAAATCCATAAAGAAAGAGAAATAAAGAGTTAGTATTTTCGAAAAGCATTTTGAAAGAGAAAAATATTTGAAATATGATTGTAAGATCTAAGCAATCTATAAGTTATAGGAAAACCGAATTTTTCATTCCAAAACTTAGTCTCTATTCAAAAATTTGTTATCAATCAAAGTAAGGAGTCAAATTGTACTTCTCATCTAGTCTATTACTTTACCCTAAGTCATATGCACCTTGTGAATGTGAAAATTTTGACTAAGGGTTCATTAACTCTAACTCTTATGCCTTATTTATTTATATATACTTTTTTTTGGTGTATTATTCCTTAGTTCTATTAGGCTTTCTAATCTGCCCATGTAACGAGCCTCTAATCGATGACTCCCAAACCAAACGGTCTTAGGGCACCAGGTGAGAAAACACCCCCAAGGACTTAAGGACTCGAGCAAACAAGGCCACAAAACTAAGGATTTTATTATATGAACCTCTTTTAGGCGTGAATACTTATGCTTTATTAGGCACAAATACCCAGCTTAATCAAAGGATTTTTCTTTTCAAACTTATCTAATCATCTTTCGCATAAATACTAAGGCTTGCTTAGGCCAAAGCACCTAGCTAGTCAATAATTAGATTGTTTGTATATATATATATATATTTTTATAACTTATCTAATCATCTTTCGTATAAATACTAAGGCTTGCTTAGGCCAAAGCACCTAGCTAATCAATAATTAGACTTGTTTTTTTTTATAAGGCATAAGAATCTTTGTTTTTGAACCCTAAGTGTGTAAGTGTATGAAGTGTGCATATTTCATCAAGGTAAAGATCAAGACCAAATTACTTTGACAAATTATCTTCCTAACTCTAAAAATCAAACAAATAATCTTATTTTGACTAAGTATAAGAAATCCTAATTTGGATTTTTCTATTCCTTAAAATTAACTTAATTCTTACAAAAATAAGTCAAAATATTGTTTCTATTTTTCAAAAAGTTTTTAAAAGTAAAGAAAAATGTTAATTTTTTTTTAAAGAAAAAGAAAAGTTATGTTAGACCCTCCCCCACACCTATCTCATGCATTGTCCTCAATGTATGAATTAATCCATAGATGCATGAAAAAGAAGACAGGGAAGGAAAGTGTTACCTTAAGGTGGTGGTTCTGGTGGTGGTCTGATTGGTCCACGAAACGCGGCCCAATCAACTTTTCTTGGGTCTCGGAGGAACCCACCAGAAGTATCTTTAATATAACCCATTAAAAAGATGTATCCATAAAGGATCTTTATTAAATATTTAACCCCATCTAATATCCATATTCCATAACTAATTTCGGAGTCAAATTTGTCAACCACCTCGTCCCAGAATGGAGTATGAAATGATAGAACGGCTGACTTGGACTCAGGAAGGACATGAACTAATACCGACTCGGGAAGGTGACTTAAGTCAAGTAAAGATTCAGGAGTCGAAATTGGTTCAAGAAGCGGGTCCAAGTTAAGAAGTTGAAACTCTAGTCCACATGTATTTTCTAACAATGGAATGTGACTTAATGTGGGTGATTCCAGTTTAGGAATGATAGGTGGAGGAATCAAAACTGACTCTAAAATATTACTCAAGTTTGGTAACACAACAGGAGTCAATATTGATTCAGAAAGTTGAACTGGATCACAGATTTGAGAATCTAGGTCACATATCTCATTGAGTTCAATATCAAAAAATTGAGAACTTGCCAATTTGTCAATAGGATTTTCAAAATTGTATAATTGGTCAAGTTCAGTATGATCCTCAAAAATGGGTGATTCAATTTCATGATGAATTGGCACATGATTCAATGTTGACTCAGGAAAAAGATTAAAATCAGGTGAAGATACTGGAGTCATAATTGAACCAGGAAGTAGAATTGAATCACTAAGTTGGGGTTCAGGATCATATTCATTTTCAAGTTCTATTTCAGGAAAAGGAAAACTTGCTAAACTGTCAATATCTTTTTCAAAATTTAGAGTTTGGGCAAGTTCAAGTGGTTGTTCTGAAATGGAATCTTGATTTCTAAGACTACATGACTCTTCGACTCTAACAGGATGGTTAGTGACATCAGAACTGGTCAAACGGTGATAACGTAGAGATTCGACCATCATATCTATGTCACGATTACGAGTGTTTTGAGCCTGAGTGATGGCTTCAAGCATCTTTTCATAGTTGATAGGTTCATTGTTTTGATGAAAAGATGAAGAATTGTCTTGGAAGTGGTAGTGAAATTGTGAGTCCATCAGATTTTGGGATTTGTGTTTGGACTCACGCATACTCATTTCCAAAATTGATGGTTTCCTATTTTGGACGGATGGAACTGAGTATGACTCTTGAAAATATTGTGGACTAGGTGGAGAAGGAGGACAAGTTGGTTGATAATTATGCTCGGGGGAGGTGAATCCCCACTGACTCGGTGAAGAGTTGAAATTATTATGGATATTATAGTTATTAGATAGGGGACATGGGTTATATTGATTCGGATAAGACAAATCCGGCACACTAGGTTGGTTAAAGTCATCATATGCCGGATTGGTAATATTCGAAAATGAACTCGGTGTGTAATATGGATTATTATTGAAGTTGGAAAAATTATTATTATAAGCCATATCACACAATACAAACAAAAAGAAAGAAAATACAAATAAGCAAACAAATAAAAGAGAAAAAAAATTCTAAACTAAGTTAGGATAGACCTAGACCTAGACGACTCCTAACTGGTTAGACTGTCTACGAGAGGTTTAATGTAGACTTTGACCACAAGCTAATCAGCCAGGTCAGGGCAAGGTTGGTGGGAGGTTTTCCGTCAAAAGACGTTCCTTAATTAAATAACCACCAACCTTCGGGCTTTCGGCCCTTAATCCCTTTCCTAGACACTGATTTGGCAAGAGTCAAGTTCCAACACCTTTCCCCCTTAGGATAATCTCCTAATTGAGTCCGAGATGTCCCTAGGGCCAACGTCTACTCATTTTAAGTTAGGCTTGGGTTAGTGACTGCTTGGATTCTGATTTTTGGGCTAAGGAAGGGTGATTAAATCCCCATCTTATCTTGTTATTGGGTTGGTGCCCTTAAAATCAATTAGTGCAAGTGTACAAGATATGTAAGATTCACTCAAAGCGATATAAATCAACCAAGAAGTGAGTCCTATGCTAAATGCAATGCATACGTACCTTGCTCCAGCACTCTTCAACAGTAAAATAAAGGAATTGAAATGACACGTGCCTAAGATGCAAACGTCTAATCAATTTTTTTTTAACTTTTTCAACAAACTTTTTACTGTTGGTTTATTAGCAGGTTTATGGTGATGGCATATAAGAAATAAAGATGCAGCAAGCTATGTTTTTGGCAAAGTAAGCAACCCTGCACAAAATCTATTAGTAGTCAACTCTTCTTTGCCGCGGATCCGCGGCTTTGGCCGCGCAAATGCGGCAAATCAGAGGGCCCTTGGTCTCTGCTTTCTACAGCAGAGGCCCAAGACCACTTGTATGTCACTGCAACCTTAATTTCCTGCTTTGCTTGCCCTATAACCTGCAACAAAGAAAAAAATTCGTTTAGTTCTAAAAAATTTTCAAAAAAAATTCAGATTTCAATAAAAACGTTACCCTCCCCGGCAACGGCGCCAAAATTTGATTGAAGCTAAACCTGCACACAAAATATGGAATTATAGAACTTAAGAAAGAAGATGTGAAAGTGCTCAATTCTTCCGCGATAGCAAGTGGCTATGCGGGTCGTGATCCACAAGGAGAGTTTTGCGATAGAAGCGTTTACAGTTTTATTGAAATCGTTATAAAAACCAAACGAGAGTTCTTCTTTGTTTCTTAAGTTAAGAAAATGAAAAAGAGTTAATAGTTAAAGTTAAGAAGAAAGTGAGAGGTGAAGAAGGTGGAGAAAACCATAGAATGACTATATACAAATGAATTGGAAAAAGGAATGAAAACGATGGGAAGAAGTGATGAAAGAAATCGTGTTGGCGATCTACATTATAGAGATAAAAGAAAAGAAAGAAAGTTAAGAATTACTTACCTAGTTTGATTGATGACTTACTTGGAAACCTTTTGCAAGTTCTACCTTTTTGCTTCGGAGGTGTTCAACACATAGATCATAAACTCGAGCTCAGTCCCCGTGCACATTATATCGTCAAGCATATCAAGAACGAAGTGATGCGGAGCTTGGAAGAGGAGAACGTCTTCATGAACTATCGCTGGCTCTCACGTAGCTTAGTTATACTTGCTTTGGAATTCACTTGTAAACTCAATAAATACAACCAAGGTAAAGTAGAAGAGGAAGAGAAAAACAAAATGGAAAGTAAAGATACAAATATAAACAAATGTTACCTTTATTGCTTGAAACTATGAAAGAAAGGAGGAGGGTACATCGGTGTCACTCTCAACATATGCCTCTCTCTCTTACTTACATGAATCATCATCTACCCTAAGCTACATACAAGTTACATAAAAAAAACCTAAACTACAAAATGGAAAACTAGTCTAAAGCTATCTCTGCATTATCGTCCCATTTTAAGCGCAAGTACAGGCCTTTTATAGGCAAAAACCCAATCTATAGGATCCCGGGGAGGTCGGGGGAGCAAACGCTCCCCCTAACTCCCCAACAAAGCCGCAGAAACGCGGCTTGGGCCGCGTTTTCGCGACCAGGGTGTGGCCAGATGGCCACACCCTGTTGGTGGGTCTCTCCGGGAGTTTCTTCTGCATTTATCTTTAGTTGGTTTCTTCGTTTGAGTTCAGGATTCTGACGAAATGGCCTTTGATTCTTGGCTTTAACCGATCGATTCTGAGAGGATTCTTCTCAACCGATTTTCAACCTCTTGATTTTGCCCTGATTTACTGAGTGCGAATTAATTCTGATTTATTTCAGAATTTTGGTGGGCTTTGGGCTCATTTCTCTTCAACTCCTTAAAGATTGGGCCTGCAAATAAATCAAACAATTAATTAGGACAATGCAGGCTTTTATTCTATAATAAGTATGGACATATGATATTAAACATGCAACATTAGCGACCAATCAGGAGCGGAAGCCACTTGTAACGAGTATTAATAAGCTCGATGTCAATAACGCCGCCAATGATTTAGGTGAGTGGTATATTTATGAAGAGTTAGATTTGGCTTACTTTTCTGTGTTTGCTTCTGATTTCGTGCGATCAGATACTAGTATCGATGTAGGTGATGACCTATGTCGGCAATAGACGCCCTTGACATTATCGTATGCACCAGTGAGATCATCTCTCACGGCATATCAAAGTGTCAGTGAGGCGCACAGATCCTTCTTCGAGGTCCCAATAAGACGCAAATGTCAGAAACTGATCCTCTTCGGAAGAGTCAAGTCCAATGCTACGACTTGTGAAGACTCAAAAAGCAAAAATAAACCTCCTCAGTTCTCTCATTATGAGCCAAATGAACTTAGAACCATGGAGAACATGGGGTATGACCTAACAATTGGTCCTGGCTTGAACTTCGGCAAAAGAAGGAGAACACTACTTCGATCCTTCGTTCCAAAAGGGAAAGCCCCCGATTATTATCATCGAACTTATAGGGGGTTGGGCTATGTGTCAACTCCAATCCCGTCAGCCTCTGAGTCGAAGGGTCATTACACCATAATCACTCGTAAGGCACGTCATCGTGGGAGTCAGATGTCAATATCAGCAACATCTTCAAAGAACTTTCAATAAACATAGTTTTAACAAGCCACCTAGAAGATGGAGATTAAAAATGATCCAGTCAGATACAGATCCTTGAATCAAACACCTAAATACTCTTTGTGATATTCGGTTTGAACAACGCGAAGCACCCACAAAGGATAAGTAACCCAGATTAATCTGGAAGATGAGGCTAATCCCAGGCCAATCTTTATAAGCGAAAGCTTATCACCCCCCGAGAAGGAAGATTTAATATCTCTTGTGCGAGAGTACATAGATGTTTTCGCTTGGAACTACGAGGATATGCCTGGGTTCGACCCTCAAGTGGTTGTGCATCGCCTCAATACCAATCCGGATGCGAAGCCCATCAAGCAACAACAACGACAGTTCCACCCGAAGATAATGGAAGTGATCCAGTCGGAAGTCAAGAACCTTATAGACTCTGATTTTATCAAGGAAGAACAACACTCTGATTGGATAGCCAATATCGTCCCCGTCACCAAGAAGAATGGGAAGATCCGGGTTTGCATTGATTTTTGTGATCTAAATGAGGCGTGTCCTAATGATAAGTTTCCCCTTCCAATCATGGATGTCATGATCGACAACACGTGTGGGTTCAAACGGATGTCTTTCATGGATGGATTTTCGGGATACAATCAGATTAAGATGTACCCTGACGATGAGAAGCATACATCTTTCAAGACACCATTAGGGGTGTATTGCTATGCTGTCATGCCTTTCGGATTGAAGAATGTGGGGGTGACATACCAGAGAGCTATGAATGCAATTTTCCACGAGCATATACGCCAAACAGTGGAATCTATATAGACGATATTGCAGTGAAAAACCGTGCCAAAGGCGATCACATAGCAGATCTGAAGATAATATTCGATATCTTGCGGGCGCATCAATTGAAGATGAATCCCACCAAATCCTTCCTGGGGGTAGCCAGTAGTAAATTCCTCGTGTTTGTCGTGACATCCAAAGGAATCCACCTCGACCCAGAGAAAGTCCGCGCTGTCCAGGAGACGCAATCTCTAGGAATCTTAGAGAGCTTAGAGGATTGTAAGGACGATTGGCATATATCTTGAGGTTTATCTCAAATCTCTCAGGACGATGCCAACCCCTCACAAAATTGATGAAGAAGGGTGTTTCATTCATCTAGGACGATGCTTGCCAACAAGCGTTCGAGGAAATCAAGCGGTACCTCACGCATCCACCTATCCTTACAGCTCTGGTGTCAGGAAAATCTTTCCTAATATACGTTCAAGCTATGAATCATTCTCTAGGGGCTTTACTAGCTCAGAATGATGATCAGGGACACGAGCAGGCAATCTACTACCTGAATAGAACTATGATCGGTGATGAACATTAATACAACCCGATCGAAAAAGAACACTTGCCATTGGTATTTTCCATCCAGAAGACGCGACACTACTTGGTGGGCCAAATCATACACGTCATATCAAAAGTCAATCCTTTAAGATTGCTTATGACGAAGCCATCATCAGTGAATGGTCGATTGGCAAAATGGGCCATGTTGCTCTCCCAATATAAGATGCAGTTCCTGCTACAAAAAGCTGTAAAGGGACAGGCCATGGCAGACTTCTTGGCTGAACATCCAAATCCAAGGACGATCAAACTTTATGAAGATCTCTCAGATGAGGTCGCTGAAGTTTGCTTAACCCAAACGTCTTTCGAAGGACAGGTGTGGTAACTCTTCTTCAATGGCGCATCAAGAGCGGGTTCTCGAGGAAATAATGCAGCAGGAGTGGGGGTAGTACTTGTATCCCCACAAAACTACGTAATCCCTCGTGCATTCTCAATAACCAAGCCATGCCATGTTCCAACAATGTAGCGCAATACAATGCTCTCTAGATCGGGATGCAAATCACTGATGAGATTGGCGCTGAAATTCTCGAAGCATACGGTGATTCAAAACTTAGCGCTAACTAGGTTTGCGCGGAGTATGAAGTCAGACATGAAGACTTGGTACCCTATCACAACACAACTATCCACATGGCAGAGAGGTTGAAAAATTTGTTCATCGACCATGTACCTCGCAAGCAAAATGCGCATGCAGATGCACTGGCATCTCTCGCTGCTTCCTTAGCTCTTTTAGCTAGAACGGCAGAGAAAGTACTCGTCTACAGCCATGACTTGTACTGTCCAAAACTCGTCCTCGAAAATGATCAGATTTCAGCAGGGAACCTTCAAAGTCAAAAAAAAAAATCTAGAGACTTTGGCAGGTCCAGAGCTCAGGGATTAGCGATTCCCATATATCAACTACGCATTGTACGACATTTTGCCTGATGACCCTAAAGAGGCAGCTACCATTAAAGAAAAGCCCCTAAATTCTACTACAATGCGATTACAAGAACACTGTATCACTGATCGCATAATGGAGTCCTCCTCCGCTGTCTGTCACATAAAGAGGCACTGGAAACACTCAAAGAGGCTCATGATAGTATGTGTAGAGCTCACCATCCTGGTTCAAAATTTGGAGACTGACTCCAAAGACTGGGATATTATTGGCCAAAGATGATCCCTGATGCCATCGATTACGCTAAGCTTTGATGCCATGCTTGTCAGATCCATGGGGACTTCATTCACCAGGCACCGAGACATCTTCGCCCTACAACTTCTTCCTGGCCATTCGAAATGTGGGGAATAGATGTGGTTGGTACTATCAGCCCACCTTCATCCAAATGACATTGATTTATCTTAGCCATAACCGATTACTTCTCCAAATGAGCGGAGGCTATCTCCTTGAGGGAGGTAAAGACATCTGACGTGATCAAGTTCATTAAACATCACGTGATCTACCGCTTTGGCATGCCACGACGGATTGTCCATGTTAATGGGCCTCAGTTCAACAACCATGCATTCAAAAGATTCTCCAACAAGTTCAGGATCCAGAGTGTGTCTTCAATGGCATACTACCAACCGCTAATGGCCTTGTAGAAGCTTTCAACAAGGCCATTGGAAAACTTCTCAAGAAATTTGTCTCGAAGAGCCAACGCGACTTGGATGATAAGTTAGGTGAATGCTTTTGGGCTTATCGCGCGACAGTGAGAACCCCGACGAAAGCCACACTATTCTCTTTGGTATACGGGTATGAGGCCGTACTCCCACTAGAAATCCAGATTCTGTCTCTATGCGATGCCTTGACAATGGAGATGACAAATGAGGAGAAGCATCGACTGCGACTTCAGGAGCTGAAAGCTTTGGACGATAAATGCCTGCAATTTCAACAACAAATCGAGCTTTATCAAGATCGAATTTTCAGAGCCTTCAACAAGAAAGTCAAGGAGCAGACTTTCAAGAAAGATGACCTTGTCTTAACTGTCAGAAGACCTATGGTGATGACGCATAAGACCAAAAGAAAATTTTAGCCCAAATGGGAAGGACCATTTGTAGTAGAGTCAGTCTACTTAAATGGAGCATACCGCCTTATAACCCCAGACGGCGATACGCTCATGATGCCGATCAATGACAAATTTGAAGAAGTACTATCCTTAACAGGATTCTTCTCATGATCAGGTTAACATTACACCTCTGATCAAAACTTTCAGATCCATGATGTTTGGAAGAACGCCAAAGAAAAGCTTTTTTCTTTAATGGATCACATTATGGTCGATCATTATCGAGCTGACCAAACATTGGCTATATCATAATGCATGAAGTAAACATCAAAGAAAAGACAAAGTGCGAAACTTTTGTTTTAACCTTGTTACTCTTCTCTAATTTATCTATCAAAATTTGACGTCTCTGAAGGCGAAGGATAGAGGAAAATGTTCGCTTTTAAGTCCAACATAAGTCCTCGACAACTCATCATGCTGAGGGGAATAGCATGGCTAGCCCAACTTAATTAGTAGTTGGTAAAGGCATACCAAATCCGTTGATAGCTGAGGGTTTGCTAAAAATCTTAAGGGACTTGGTTCCATCTTCCCCTCCAAAAGTTTTACCAATTCCCTCCCATGGAATGGTAGGACCATAAAAATACCTGTGTCTATTTTTTCGACGAAATAAGCACAGACTTGTCACGTTAACAGTAAACCTCTGACAAGTCATTTTCCTTAATTCCCAATAGGGTTCGTGGAGTTCATCAAGTTAATATTACACCTTTGACAATTCATTCTATCTCACACAAAATCCCATGGCAATTCCCTCCCGTAGAGTGGTAGGTTCACAAACTCAATCACTGTTATGTTAACACTACACCTCTAACAGTGAAAAGTTTTAATACTCCTCAACGAGTACGGACTTTCACTTGATGACTTCCTTACATGGAGTCATGATCGTACATATATTTTGTATTCTTTTCATTACACTCCTACATTTATCGTGTAATAAATCTGATAATTTTCTTGTCTTAAATATTTATTTTACAGAAGATAATAATGAAGAGAAAGAGAATTAAACCAAATAAATACCAATTAAAATCAGATTTAACTGGATCTATTTGGTTAGCTGAGGATGATCCCAGATCTAGTTAGAACAAATCAAGGATTGGGGCAAATGTGCACCTAAAGATCAGAGCAAATCAGAAAGATAACACCAAATGAAAACCGGTAAAATTTAGATTTCTATAAATCCATTTTGATTAGCTAAAGATCAACTGAGGATAATATCAAATACAGAAAGATAAATGGATAGTGTGAAGATCAACGGATGAGATGAAGCAAGTTTGACTCAGAATCTGATTAGATACATTTAGTATTTGAATCATAAATTTCGCTACAGAATCTCAAATCTAATAATTAAAGATGATCCAGAAAGCAGACTTACAGGGCTACAACTCTTATGTTGATCTTTATTTCTAATTCTGTCATTTGATAAGTGATATTCAGTAATCAACACGCCAATAAACTGTAGATCAGAACTGAATATCCACATCAAATCAAGTTTGGAGATAAGGGGAGGATTCAAATTCAGAAATAGCCAGCTTTTCCTATCTTCATACTCCTCTAACCTATGCATTTCTTCTATAAATACCTGCAATCTCAACGGCAACGGAACGACCAAGCAGAGATAGATTTTAGGCCAGTTTTTCATTCTTTTTAGTGTAATTTTTTATTTTCTTTTTATGTAATTTTTATTTCTTTGTAAGCATAGGTTAGACTGAGATTCATGTAAGTAAGAGAGAGAGGCTTATGTTGAGAGTGACACTGATATACCCTCCTCCTTTCTTCCATCGTTTCTGCAAACAATAAAAGGTAACTTTTTTTTTATGTTCGTCTTTACTTTTATTTTCTTTTTCTTCTTTCAACTTTTGCTCTTTTGGTTATGATGAGCATCCAAGTGAATCTAGAAGCATCAGTATAGCCATGCTTGTGTGAGTGCCACAGATATTTCATGATGATGTTCTCCTCCTCAAGATTCTGTATCATTTCATTCTTGTTCATCTTGATGATGTAATGCGAATGGGGACTGAGCTCGATCTTATGGGTTATGCGTTGATCGCCTCCAAAGCAAGGTAAAACATGCAGGGTTCCAGGTAAGTCATCAATTAAAGGAGGTAAGTTTTTCTTTGAGGTTTTTTTTCTTTTAATTTTAGTGTAAATTACCAACACCACAATCTTCCCAGTTTCTTTCACTCTTTTTCATTTCTTTGTACATATCCACTTCAATTTTCTTCACCTTCTGTATCTATCACTTTCTTTCTAAGTTAACTATAACTCTTTTTCTCTTTTCATTTTAAGAACTAAAAGAAGAATTTTTAACCATTAATGGTAGTATAAAGGAGAACTTGCTTAAAAAGCTTCCATCGCTAGTCCCTCCTTGTGGATCACGACCCGCATAGCCACTTGCTATTGTGGTAGAATTGAGCACTTGCACATCTCTATTTTAAAGTTCTGAAATTCTGTATTTGTGTGCAGGTTCAACCTCAATCAAATTTTGGCCGTTGCCGGGGAGGGACAGTAAGTAATTCTCATTAAAGTTTACATTTTTAGTTAACCTTCTTCTTGGTTTTTGGTGTACATATTTAACAAGGAACTTTTGCTGCAGTGGACATATAAGTGGCCTAGGACTCTGCTCAAGAAAGCAGAGCCAAGAAGCCCTCAGATTTGCTACATTCTTGTGGCAATCTGAGTGAACTACTAACCTGTATTTTCTGCAGGTTAGCTGAATTACAAAATTTAATATCTGTAGCTATTAATTTTCTTATTTATCCACTGTACTACCTTTCTAACCTCAACAGTAAAATGATGTTTGTTAAATGCTAAAAATGGTTTAGATTTTGCATTTTGGCACGTGTCTAATTCGTTTACATTTTACATTACTGATGAAGAGTGCTGGAGTAAAAGGTACGTTTACATGGCATATAGTTTAGGAAACATTCTTGAGTGATTATTTGCTTGTTGAATGTTACTTTTTTTTATCCTGCACACTTTGCACAATCAATCTTAAGGGCTTGTCCTATAAACAAGATAAGGTAGGGAAGTCATTACCCTCCCAAACAATCTCCTCACTCACTAACCCAAGCCTAACTAAAATGATTAGACGTTGGCCCTAGGGATATCTCAGACTCAATTAGGAGATTATCCTAAGGGGGAATGTATTAGAATTTGACTCCTGCCAAATCAGTGTCTAAGGAAAGGGATTGAGGGGCGAAACCCCAAAGGCTAGTGGTTTGGCTTAATTAGGCCCGTCGCTTTTGGACGAATACCTCCCACCAATCTTGCCCTGACCTGGCTGATTAGCTTGTGGTCAAAGTCTGCATTATACCTCCCTTGGACAGTCTAACCCGTTAGGAGTCGTCTAGGTCAAAGGTCTACCCTAACTTAGTTTAGAATTTTTTTTCTTTGTTTGCTTATTTGTTTGTGTTTTATTGTGTGATATGGCTTATAACAATAATTTTTCAATTTTAATGGTAATCCATATTACACCTCTTTTTCGGATATTACCAATCCGACATATCATAACTTTAACTAACCTAGTGTGCCAGATTAGTCTTATCCGAATTAATATAACCCATGACCCCAATCTTATAACCATAGTTTCTAAAAGAATTTTAACTCTTCACAGAGCCAATGGGGATTCACCTCCCCAGAGTCCAATTTTCAACCAACTTGTCCTCTATATCCATCTTGTCCACAATTTTTTCAAGATTCATACTCAGTTCCACCAGTCCAAAATAGAAAATCGTTAATTTTGAAAATGAGTATGCGTGAGTCCAAACAACAATCACAAAATCTGATGGACTCACAATTTCACAACAAATTCCAAAACAACACTTCATCTTTTCAAGTCCAATCACAACAAAATGATGAACCAATCAACTATGAAAAGATGCTTGAAGCTATGACTCAGGCTCAAAACGCTCGTAATCATGACATATATATGATGGTCCAAACTTTACGTTCTCACCGTTTGACCATTTCTGATGTCCCTAACCATTCTGTTAGAGCCGAAGAGTCATGTTGTTTTGGAAAACAGGGTTCCATTTCAACACAATCATTTGAATTTGCCAAAACTCTAAATTTTAAAAATGACATTGACAGTTTGGCAATTATCCCTTTTCTGAAATTGAACTTGAGGATGAATATGATCCTGAACCTCAACTTAGTGATTCAATTCTACTTTCTGATTCAATAATGACTTAGGTGCCTTCACCTGATTTCAATCTTTTCCCGAGTCAACATTGGATCCTATGCCAATTCATCATGAAATTGAATCACCTATCTTTGATAATCATCATATTGAACTTGACCAATTTCATACTTTTGAAAGTCCCATTGACAGATTGACAAGTTCTCATTTTTATGAAATTGAACTCAATGAGAAATGTGACCTAGATTCTCAAATTTGTGATCCAGTTCAAATTTTCGAATCAATATTGACTTCTGTTTTGTTACCCGACTTAAGTAATATTTTAGAGTCAGTTTTGATTTCCACACCTGTCATTCTTGAACTTGAATCACCAATATTAAGTCACATTCCATTATGGGGAAATGAATGTTGACTTGAGTTTCAATTTCTTGATTTGGACCCACTTCCTGAACCGATCTCGACTCCTGAACCTTTACTTGACTTAAGTCACTTTCTTGAGTCGGTATTAGTTCCCATACTTCCTAAGTCCAAGTCAATCATTCTATCTTTGCACACTCCATTTTTGGACAAGGCGGTTGACAAAATTGACTCCGAAATTAATTATGAAATTTGGGAATTAGGTTGGGTAAAATATTTAATAAAGATCATTCATGTATACATCATTTTAGTGGGTTATATAAGAGAGATTTCTGGTGAGTTCCTCTGAACTCCATCAAAGTCGATTGGGCCGCATTTCGTGGACCAATAGACCACCACCGGAACCACCACCTTATGGTAATATTTTCCTTCCCTTTCTTCTTTTTCATGCATCTATGCATTAATTCATACATTGTGGACAATGCATGAGATAGGTGTGGGGGAGGGTCAAATATAACTTAGGTTTTTTTTCTTTTTATAAAAAAAGAAAATAAAAAATTATTATTAACATTTTCTTTACTTTTAAAAACTTTTTGAAAATAGAAACAATATTTTGACATATTTTTTGTAAGAAATTAAGTCAATTTTAAGGAATAGGAGAATCATAATTAGGATTTTCTTATACTTGGTCAAAATAAGATTATTTGTTTGATTTTTAGGGTTAGGAAGATAATTTGTCAAAGTAATTTAGTCTTGATCTTTACTTTGATGAAATATGCACACTTCATACATTAGGTTGCATAATTAGTCTTAATTCTGTATCATCACAAATGTATCATTAAAAGCAAGTTCTAACAAAAGTCTTGAAAATCACCTAGAGGGGGGGGGTGAATAGGTGATTATGCTAATCTAAGGCCAATTTAAAATTATGAAGCAAATGCAATGAGATGAATGAATGAATATGGCAATAGCAATCAAAAACACTAAGTAATAGCAATGGAAAGTAAACCAATCGCAAACACAAAGATATGTTATCGAGGTTCGAGCACCTAGCTCTACTCCCCGCCTTCCCCAGAAGGATTCTAGCTACTTTCACTATCACAAAGATCAATTACAAATGGAGTACCCAACTCCTACAATTTCAGCACAATACAATTTCTAAGTAATCAAAAGATCACAAACTCTCTCTTTCAAATATCTCTTCCCTTACAAAGGTCCTTAGAGAATATTGAGAAGGAATGAAGCTCTTGTGTAAGTGAAGAAAGAAAATCAAATTCAGAGAGTATATCAAGAACACTTCTGAAAATGAATGAGAAATATCAGCACAAAAACAAGAAACAAGCTCTTTTGAAATATCCCAAACTTTTGAATTTTCTCTTGAATAATTGTTGTGAAGAAACTCTCCCCAAACACCCCTATTTATAGGAGAGGGCTAGGGTTTAGGGTTAGGAATTAATTACTGAAGATTTAGGAAGTAATTAGTTCCAAATATACCCTCCAACGGATATTTAATTTCAAAAAATCAAGTTAAAACAGATTAAAAATATGCCCGTTTTACTGTTCAACGGCCATATCGGTCGACTGGCCCGGTCGACCGATAGTTCAAAAATTTGACCGTTATGAACTATCGGTCGACTGGTACAGTCGACTGCTCCTGACTGAGACTCAAAACATGTACCGGTCGACTATCGGTAGATAGCCGGTCGACCGAAAAGATAAAAGATAAACTATCGGTCGAAGGCCGGTAGACCACCGGTCGACTGGTAAGATACAGAGAGTAAACTAAAAATTTCGGTCGACTACCGGTAGCCTACCGGTCGACCGACAGACGTGCACACGGATACGTGCACTCTGCCAGATCTTCGGTCGACTGGTGGTATATTGCCGGTCGACCGGCTCAGGTCAAAAATTGAAATAGAAAGGGAATTTTGAGAGGAAAAATATTTTGATCAAAACTATTTTGAACAGGAAATCAGTATACAACATAAAAACAGATTTGTAGAAGGAAGAATTAGTGTTAAGGTATTTTTGTATATTTTATGAGGAATAAACTTGGAAATAGCATACGCGTGAAAACGTGTGTGTTTGAGCTTCAAACCTACTCTCTATTCTTTAACATGCTATAAAGCTATAAAACAAAACCTAAGGACCTCTGAAGCAATCTTTGAGCCATCCAATGCCTTGCAAGTGCCTTCTCTTCTATGATCCTTCCTTGATGTGCAATTTGCCTTCATTGCTATATGGAACTTAGAAGTTTTTGCAAAAGCGAAGCGAATGAGCTCTAAACATGGTACAAAACCTGAAATGCATCTTGATCAAATCATTAGTACCAAATAGCACTTATTTGGTTTGTTATCATCAAAACACAAAACAATGGAGAGTGTAACCTCTTGGGCCAACAATCTCCCCCTTTTTGATGATGACAAAACAAATAGGCTATTTACAAAAATATGGGGAGGAGAAAACTCCCCCTCAAATTATGCTATATTTAAACATTATAAATATGCTCTAGATACCAATAATTGAAATGATAAAAAGAAATGATGCACCAATTATTGAAATCAACAATACAATACAAATGAAACTTTAAAACTTGTACTTGATACCAAAAACACCAAAAATCAAAAATTTGCTCCTTGATACCAATTTAAACTTAAATCATAGAGATTCAAAAAAACACATAAAAACTCATAAATTCATATGGAACCAAGACCAAATGAACTTATTTTTGTACATGTAACTTATTCTCCCCCTTTTTGTCATACATCAAAAAGGGTTATGAAAAACATGTTTAATTAATAATACACATATTTAATTCTCCACAAATAAACGAAAATCTAGCAAAATCAAGTGGTTTTGTAAAAATATCGGCTAGTTGAAAATCGGTGGAAACATAATCAATATCAATATCACCTTTCTCAAAATGATCTCTAAGAAAGTGATATCTAATCTCAATGTGCTTGGTCTTACTATGTTGATTTGCATTTTTAGTTAAATGAATAGTACTAGTATTATCACAAAATATTTTAATATTTTTATAATGCAAATCATAATCAAGGAGAGTATGTTTCATCCAAAGGACTTGTGCACAACAAGCCCCCGCGGCAACATACTCCGCCTCGGCGGTTGATAGAGCTATGGAATTTTGCTTCCTAGAGGACCATGAAACAAGACAATTACCGAGAAATTGACATGTCCCACTAGTACTCTTTCTATCTACTCTACAACCCGCATAGTCGGCGTCCGAATAACTAATCATAGAAAAATCTATAGTTTTCGGATACCAAAGACCTAATCCAATCGTTCCCTTAACATATCGAATAATGCGTTTTACGGCAATTAAATGAGATTCTTTGGGACACGATTGAAATCTAGCACAAAGACACACACTAAACATGATATCCGGCCTACTTGCCGTTAAATATAAAAGACTACCTATCATGCTTCTAAACAATTTAATATCAACATTTTTACCTTGTTCGTCCTTATCAAGCTTGGTTGTAGTTGCCATGGGAGTGTTGCAAGTTTTAGCGTCTTCAAGTCCAAACCTCTTCACGAGTTCCTTTGCATATTTGGCTTGGCTAATGAAGTTCCCATCTTGCAATTGCTTGACTTGGAGTCCAAGGAAGAAGTTGAGTTCACCCATGGAGGACATTTCAAATTCTTGTTGCATTACCTTTTCAAAATCCTTGCATAAAACTTCATTAGTAGAACCGAAAATTATATCATCAACATAAATTTGGACAATCAAAATATCATTATCAACATGCTTAGTGAATAGAGTAGTGTCTACTTTGCCTTTAATAAAATTGTTTGAAATAAGAAAACTTGAAAGCCTTTCATACCAAGCTCTTGGAGCTTGTTTCAAACCATATAAAGCCTTATCGAGTTTGAAAACAAAATCGGGATGAACATGATCAACAAAACCGGGAGGTTGAGCAACAAAAACTTCTTCATTAAGAAATCCATTTAAAAATGCACTTTTTACATCCATTTGAAAAAGTTTGAAATTTTTAAAAGATGCATAAGCTAGTGTTATCCGTATGGCTTCAAGCCGTGCTACGGGTGCAAAGGATTCCTCAAAGTCGATTCCCTCAACTTGAGTGTAACCTTGGGCCACTAACCTAGCTTTATTCCTAATGACATTTCCGGACTCATCCAACTTATTCCTAAAGATCCACTTAGTACCAATTATTGGTCTATCGTGGGGCTTAGGAACAAGGTGCCAAACTTGGTTGCGCTCAAATTGATTGAGTTCCTCTTGCATGGCAAGCAACCAATATGGGTCCGTCTCGGCTTCGAGAATGCCTTTGGGTTCAAAATGAGAAATGAAAGCAAAGTTACCACATAGGTCATGGAGTTTGGAGCGCGTTGTGACTCCTTTGGAAGCATCACCCAAGATGAGCTCCTTTGGATGATTTGTAGCATATCTCTAAGCTTTGGGAAGCGGTTGAACGCTTTCCTCATTATCCTTTTGAACTTCACCTAAAGGTTCTTGCTTTTCTTCTTGCGCGGGTGAGTCCTTCAAGGATAGTTTCTCCAAGCTTTCACCTAATGGTTCAAACTCTACAACATTCTCAACACACACATTAGATTCTTCAAACTTAACATGCATGGTTTCTTCAATAGTAAGTGAAGATCTAATGAAAACTCTATATGCTTTGCTAGTAGAGGAATATCCTACAAAGATAGCCTCATAAGCTTTAGCATCAAATTTACCCAAATTCTCTTTAGTGTTCAAAACAAAACATTTGCATCCAAAAACTTTGAAATAGGAAACATTTGGTTTTCTAAAATGATACATTTCAAAAGAAGTTTTTGAAGAATTTTTGCATAAATAAATACGATTCGATATATAGCATGCGGTGTTTACGGCCTCGGCCCATAAATATTGAGGGAGGTCGTATTCACTTATCATTGTCCTAGCTATCTCTTGAAGTGTTCTATTTTTCCTTTCTACAACTCCATTTTGTTGTGGAGTCCTAGGACAAGACATTTCATGCTTAATTCCCTTTTCATCACAATAAGTTATGAAGAGTTGGTTAACAAACTCACCACCTCTATCACTCCTTATTCTCAAAATCGGAAAACCTTTCTCTTTTTCAACTCTTTTTCTAAAAATCTTAAAGTGAGAAAAAGTTTGATCTTTATTTTGCAAAAAGAAAACCCAAGTAAATCGAGAGAAATCATCAACTAAAACAAATGCAAATCTACTTCCATTTAAGCTTTTAGTTTTAGTTGGTCCAAATAAATCCATATGAATTAATTCTAGAGGTCTAGTTGACATGATATCCTTGATTGGTTTAAAGGAAGACTTGGTTTGTTTCCCAAGTTGGCACGCACTACAAATGCGGTCTTTCTCAAAACTCAAGCAAGGAATACCCTTCACCAATTCCTTTGAATTAATTCTAAAAAGATGTTCAAAAGAAGCATGTCCTAATCTTCTATGCCAAAGCCATGAATTTTCATCAAAAGCATTTAAACACTTAGTAGAACACTCTACATTAAGCATGTCAATTATATAAACATTGTCATCACGAAAACCGGTCAAAATACAATCATTCGATTTAATATCAAAAATCTTGCAAGAAGTATCATCAAAAACAACTTTAAGACCACGATCACAAAATTGACTAATACTAAGTAAATTATGCTTCAAACCATCAACTAAAACAATATTCTCTATTATAGGAGATGTACCAATTTGGATATTACCGATACCAATTATCTTGCCTTTGGAATCATCCCCGAAGGTGACGGAGCCACCTTCCATGTACCTTGATAGGGTTGTGAAGTTGTTGATATCCCATGTCATGTGCCTCGAACAACCACTATCAAGGTACCACCGCTCCCTACGTCTTGGAGCCTTGGTGTGTACCTACATCAAACATTTTAGGACTTGATTTTGGTACCCACATTTTCTTGGGTCCATGAGGGTTAGAACCATTAACC
Source organism: Agave tequilana (assembly GCA_038442645.1). Lineage (NCBI taxonomy): Eukaryota > Viridiplantae > Streptophyta > Magnoliopsida > Asparagales > Asparagaceae > Agave > Agave tequilana. Next base: position 59,038 of record JAVJIF010019072.1, on the reverse strand, counting down.
CAAACAAGATTATTTGAGCTATGCAATTTATCATAACAAAATTTGCTAAATGTCCATTTTTGCCACAATATGTGCATCTATATACTCTACCATATTTAAATGCATAATGAGTGTGTGTTTTGTGAGCATTGGCATTGTGAGCATGAAAAGATTTAGCATGAGAAGCATTAGAAGTATGAGCATGTGGAATCTTATCATGAGAAACTTTAGCATGAGATGTATGCTTTTTGGAAAATTTTTCTTCAAGTTTCTTTGTATTAAAAGCACAATCTTTTAAAACTTTTTCAAAATCACTCATTTTAGCTTTAAAAGAAGAAATTTCATTATTATCAACAATAGGGGTTTTACCCTTACAAGAAATCTTATAAGAATGAAATTCATTTTGAATGGAAATAAGATTAGAAGAAAGATCCTCTTTTTCTTGTGAAATCAAAGCAAGTTGAGATTTAAGAAAAGCAACTTCCTTTTGTAGTTTAAAACACTCCATTTTCTTGTTATCATAAGTTTCGGAAAGTTCTACAAAAGCATGCACTAGAACTTCCTTACTTAAATCATCATCATTATCATCTATAGATTCAAGAGTTTGAGGGGTTACCTTGGGTGTGTTTGCCATGAAACACATGTTTGCGGTGTCCGCCTTTTCTTCATCTTCGGACTCGCTTTCCGAATCCCAAGTGGCCTTGTAAGCCTTCTTTTCGTCTTGCTTTCTTGGCTTGAAGAAGGAAGTCATTTTCTTCTTGAATTCCGGGCAATCGGCCATGATGTGTCCGGGCTTGCGGCAATTGTAGCAAATGATCTTTCGCTCCTCTTTACCTTCAAACTTTCTCCGGAAATTTTGCTTGTTCTTCCGGTACATCCTCTTAATGTTGCGCACGAGGAGGGAGAGCTCCTCATCTTCTTCTTCATCTTCATCTTCGTCTTCAATGGTGGAGGAAGAAGACTTGAAAGCGATAGACTTCTTCTTTGTTGGAGCCGCCTCTTCTCTTGCTTTCTTCTCCATCTCATAGGTTTTGAGGTTCCCTATGAGACTTATGATGTCCATCTCGTCTTTGTCGTTCAATTCCTTCAAGGTAGTAGACTTGATCTCCCAAGATGGAGGAAGAGCCCGTATCACCTTGCGTACCTTTTGGTCGTTGGAGATGATGTCACCTAATGAAGAAAGACCATTAGTGATTTTTGTGAAACGAGTAATCATGCAATCAATTGTTTCATCATCTAGCATCTTAAATGATTCATATTGAGACCGCAAGAGATCTACTTTGGCTCTCTTGACTTGTGAGGTCCCTTCATGCGTGACCAATAAGTGTTGCCACATCTCATAGGCGGATTGGCAATGAATAACACGTGTAAGGTCATCCTCATTCAAGGCGGTAAGAAGGGAGTTTTGGGCTTTTGAGTTAGCCTCATACATCTTAAAGTCAAGGTCGGTCCAAGTGCCCTCATCACCATCGGGTGCCTCATAGGGTTTGGTCAAGGATTTGGCAACTAAGCTACCTAGTGATTGCAAAAATATAGTCATCCTAACCTTCCAAATAGGGAAATTAAGGCCATCAAATTTAGGTGGAGATTTAATGTTGTCGGCCATGTTTACTAGTGTGTGTATGGATGAATGAAAATGTTGATTAGCAATATTTTAGGATCTCTCTAAGGATGTTAAGCCAAACCTAGAGTCCAAGCTCTGATACCAATTGAAAATCACCTAGAGGGGGGGGGTGAATAGGTGATTATGCTAATCTAAGGCCAATTTAAAAATTATGAAGCAAATGCAATGAGATGAATGAATGAATATGGCAATAGCAATCAAAAACACTAAGTAATAGCAATGGAAAGTAAACCAATCGCAAACACAAAGATATGTTATCGAGGTTCGAGCACCCAGCTCTACTCCCCGCCTTCCCCAGAAGGATTCTAGCTACTTTCACTATCACAAAGATCAATTACAAATGGAGTACCCAACTCCTACAATTTCAGCACAATACAATTTCTAAGTAATCAAAAGATCACAAACTCTCTCTTTCAAATATCTCTTCCCTTACAAAGGTCCTTAGAGAATATTGAGAAGGAATGAAGCTCTTGTGTAAGTGAAGAAAGAAAATCAAATTCAGAGAGTATATCAAGAACACTTCTGAAAATGAATGAGAAATATCAGCACAAAAACAAGAAACAAGCTCTTTTGAAATATCCCAAACTTTTGAATTTTCTCTTGAATAATTGTTGTGAAGAAACTCTCCCCAAACACCCCTATTTATAGGAGAGGGCTAGGGTTTAGGGTTAGGAATTAATTACTGAAGATTTAGGAAGTAATTAGTTCCAAATATACCCTCCAACGGATATTTAATTTCAAAAAATCAAGTTAAAACAGATTAAAAATATGCCCGTTTTACTGTTCAACGGCCATATCGGTCGACTGGCCCGGTCGACCGATAGTTCAAAAATTTGACCGTTATGAACTATCGGTCGACTGGTACAGTCGACTGCTCCTGACTGAGACTCAAAACATGTACCGGTCGACTATCGGTAGATAGCCGGTCGACCGAAAAGATAAAAGATAAACTATCGGTCGAAGGCCGGTAGACCACCGGTCGACTGGTAAGATACAGAGAGTAAACTAAAAATTTCGGTCGACTACCGGTAGCCTACCGGTCGACCGACAGACGTGCACACGGATACGTGCACTCTGCCAGATCTTCGGTCGACTGGTGGTATATTGCCGGTCGACCGGCTCAGGTCAAAAATTGAAATAGAAAGGGAATTTTGAGAGGAAAAATATTTTGATCAAAACTATTTTGAACAGGAAATCAGTATACAACATAAAAACAGATTTGTAGAAGGAAGAATTAGTGTTAAGGTATTTTTGTATATTTTATGAGGAATAAACTTGGAAATAGCATACGCGTGAAAACGTGTGTGTTTGAGCTTCAAACCTACTCTCTATTCTTTAACATGCTATAAAGCTATAAAACAAAACCTAAGGACCTCTGAAGCAATCTTTGAGCCATCCAATGCCTTGCAAGTGCCTTCTCTTCTATGATCCTTCCTTGATGTGCAATTTGCCTTCATTGCTATATGGAACTTAGAAGTTTTTGCAAAAGCGAAGCGAATGAGCTCTAAACATGGTACAAAACCTGAAATGCATCTTGATCAAATCATTAGTACCAAATAGCACTTATTTGGTTTGTTATCATCAAAACACAAAACAATGGAGAGTGTAACCTCTTGGGCCAACAAGTCTGATCTCCTTACTATTCCAATATTGCTGAAGACCCCTGCCACAATTACTATAGAAGTGCCAGCGGCTTCTGCACTCAAAAACTACACCTAAGTGCTCGCAGACAAACGTACCATCCCCATGCGCCAGATAATCACGCCAATGGAAACCAACATGCGCCCCCAAACCACTTCTGTGGTCAGAATTCTTAGCGAGAGTATTCGCAGTGTTCGTTTCGAAGTCCTCTACAGTGTTACCATCTCGACCTCATCTGCAAATCAATCACAACAATCAAATAATAACTAAGATTATGTCGATCATCATCTTAGGTATTATTTTCAATACACCAACCTTTAATTACAAGTATAGATATACATCATCTAATCGATTATCTATTTTGATCTCCTATTCATATCAAAAGTGAGTGAGTAATTCTGCTTCTCTCTTGTAATTGATCTAATCTCTTTATTGAATGTAGAATCTATTTACCTATATAGCAAACAATGTTTAATAATTACTTTGATATTGATATTAATCACATAATAGTACGTTAAAGAATCACAACTGATATTACTTATTCTAACTCTTTTCTCTACCAAAGTTCTTCTTGTTGGCGAAACATTTCTTTGGGTTATTTTATTTATTGCTTCCAATCACGTACACATTTCACATCAGTTTGGTATCAGAGCCAGTTAGGTAGGAATTGCACAATTAGGCAGGAACTGTAAAGTTAGGTAGGATTTGCATCTTAGGCACATTTATTTACTTGCTTGCATTTAGAAAAATATAGTGTAATTTTAAAAAACTTGAAGGGTAAATCCTTTCCCTAAAATTTTCATACGATTGGTCCCTAAGGAAGGGTATTTCAAAGTGGTTACTTAATTAAGGAATGATGAAAAGCGAAAAACCAACCCACTTGATTTATTTCACCGACCTAGCTGATTGGATTGAAAAGATTAGGATTTGATTAATCTAACAATCTTAAAAGTACTAACAAAATAAATTAATAATTAGTTAGTTTTGTTTGCATATTGCATTGAGGATTTATATATTGCATGCCAACATGTAGTGGTAGCCCTTATTAGCTAGACGAGTCTAGTAAACCTGAATCCGTCCCAATGGAGTCCCAATCCATCCTAGCTGAAATCATGGCTCAACTTGAAGCCCTGTCTCAAACCATGACCAAAGTACAGGTTGAACGTAAAACACCCGAGACTAAGGATATGCCACGTGAAACAATCGTCATAATAACTCTGCTGATCCACCCAATCCCGATGTTCAATATCTGAAAAAGCATCAAGATAGATGTCCCCACCTTTGATGAACAACATAATCCACAATTTTTTCTAAATTGGCACTCTAACTGGATAGGTACTTCACATGGCATGAGCTCACTGAGCCTCATAAAGTTAAATTTGTCACAATAAAGCTACCAGGTCAAGCTAGTCAATACTGGACCAACCAAGAGAACAGACTAGCCTGAGGTTAACCACCAGTTGACATATGAGAAAGGCTGAAAGATAAGTTTCAAACAAAGTATGTACCACTATCATTTAGTGCATATTTCTTGGACAAATGCACTAATAACAAATAAACAAAGGAGTACGTGACAAAATTTGATGAGTTTCTCATCAGGTGCAGTACCCTTTATTGGCCAAAAGGCCTATCACTCTAGTTATAATACTAATGATCTTATGTTATTAAGTTACAGATATTTAATCAAGATTTTAGTTGGTGCTTAACTTCTATAAAAGATTCAAAGTCAAGTTTTGAAGCTAATACATGGTGATTCAAGAGCTCAAACATAAAAATCATATCAAGCACCCAAGAAGGAGTCTAGCTCTACATGGATCAAGTTTAGATCAAATGTACAAAGAGAAGAAGATCTTCAAGAATACTTGTGTTTAGAGTTTGTAAGTTTAGATATATAAAGTATAGACTAGTTTTTTTGCTCAAGTTTACACACACACAAAACTTTGATGTTGATTTTTCAAGTACAAAAGATTTAATTTTTCGTTTAACCTGTTTTTGGTTTCATGAACAGATTTCATGAAAAACAAGTTCGCATTGATTTATATGCGTATTGGATTTCATGCATAAACATTGGTGGTTCTATTGTGTTCAAAAAACTTATTTTGATCAGTTGATTTCATGATTTTAAGTTTCATTTTTACCAAAAGATGTTTTAAAAAATATATTCTCAAAAAAAGTTTATATCAATTTATATATGTATTGGATTGTATTCATACACACTGGACTTCAATTGAGTTTCAATGGCCTGCTTTTGTATTTATGCAAGTTTTGAAAATAATTAGATTTTCATTTAAAAGTTTAGTTTTTAGAAAATACAATTTTGTTTCAAGATTGCATTTCAATATCTCAAAAAAAAGTTCACTGTTTGTAATATGTTTTGATTTTTTATCACACATATTTGTTCTGTAGTGTATTTAAATGAACTTATTTTTAGAATTTATTGAGATTTATTTGGATTTAAATTTTTTTTAAAATGCAAAATATATTTTTTGGGCAGAGCCTGGCCGACCGGATGTGCAACATGCCTTAGTGCTGTGCATGTTGATCGACTGACCAGTCGACCACAGAAGACTCAATGCTCTCTATTTCTGGGTTTCAATCGACCGCTCGGTCGACCACCAGAGAGAAGTGCTCTCTAGATGTTGGGAACGATCGATCGCCACCAGCAAACCCAACAACAAGAAATCTAGGCATTGGGCGGTTAACCGCAAGGCTATATGCTTGGGTTTAAGTGTAAGGACTATATTTTGTTTTAGCTTATAAATAGGGGTTTAAACTTGAGATTTTGACAAGATTTTTCAAGAGTTTAACAACAAATTTTCATGTTCTTTTGCCAATTTTCAACAGAGTTTTCAATAAGTTTTTGAGCTTCAAATTCTTATGTGTCTAATTTGTTTATTTCAAGTTATTCAAAGTTTTGAAAAATCAAAGAAAACAAGTTCCTGGTAAACACAAATTTTGTTCTTCAAGTTTATCTATTTTAAAGAAGTTTTCTCAATTATTTTCTTAAGAGCTTCATTTTTAAAATCATTATTTTCTCATAAGCTTGAGCTCTCATTGCAGAATCTATCCTTATAGGATTCTAAGTTGTGTGAGATTTTATGTTGTGATCTTTGTGATTACTAAATGTTGTAAACCACTTTCTTTGCTTTGTCCTTTGGCTTTGTGCCCTCCCACTTATGTAGAGATGATTTGCATTGTGCATTGATTTTGTGCCTCCTCTTGTGTAGATGATTTGAGTGTGTATCCTTTGTGAAGTTTCGTAGTGGAAATAGTGAAAATCGTTCTAGGTAAAGACTGAGACGTAGAGCTTGATGCTCAAACCTCGAATATGCTTGTGTTTGCATTTGGCTATCTCTCAACTGTACTCTCATTTACGTTGCATTGCTCTTATTGCTTATCCACATATACTTGATATTGTTTATGTACTCATACATGCTTATGTAACTCACCTAAAGGGGGGCTGAATAGGTGATAAACTAATCTAATACACAATAATGTGGAATTAAGACTAATAAAGGGGGGCTGAATAGGTGAAGCGCTCTGGACTATCTCCTCAAGATTCCTCTCGATTAAGAGTTGAGGTGCAACTATGGCTTTCTCGGTGAGCAAACAATCCCAAACATATATTAATTAAGCTCAAGATATATCAATCATATAAAGAGATTAACAATATAAGCACGCAAGTTATATAAACACAAGTGAGAGAGAGAGAGAGAGATGAGCAATCACAAACATGAAAGAATTGTTTGGAGATTCGAGCACACTTGCTCTACATCCCCGCCTTCAACAGTATGAAGGATTTTCACTATAATCGATCCCACAAGATCACCCGATGCCGCAACACCTACAACGAGCTTCATCAAGAACTCTTGGACCTGCAAGTCCCTCACTTGTTCCCGCAAGAACAACACACGCAAGCACACTAACTTGCTGAGGCTGCACCTTTACAATGAGCTCCCTGAAGAAATCTACACAATGCGAACCCACAAGTTCGCTTCCTCAAATATAATGATGAAACCTTGGTGATCTCTACACTTTGATCACCAAAAACATTCTCACAATAAAGCTCCTATAGGTAGATATGGCAGAGGAAAAGCTCAAGCTTGTGTAAGAATACTGTAGGCTGTCTAAAGTTCACTAGAAGACAAGTCACTAAAAAGCAGAGTTCCAAACTCCAGACGCAGGACTAATCATGACCATCATCTCAGCATCACTGCAGCACCAAGACGCGAGGGTCAAAACCCGCGTCTCAGCAGCACTGCAGCACCAAGACGCGTGGGTCGAAACCCGCGTCTCAGCATCACTGCAGCACTATGACACGATGGTCGAAACCCGCGTCTCAGGCCCTGCAGCACCAAGGCGCGAGGGTCGAAACCCGCGTCTCAGCAGCACTGCAGCACCAAAACGCGTGGGTCGAAACCCGCGTCTCAGCAGCTCTGCAGCACCAAGGCGCGAGGGTCGAAACCCGCGTCTCAACAGCACTGCAGCACCAAGACGCGTCGGTCGAAACCTGCGTCTCAGCAGCACTGCAGCACCAAGACGCGTGGGTCGAAACCCGCGTCTCCGCCAGCACTGCAGCACCAAGAGGCATGGGTCGAAACCCGCGTCTCAGCATCACTGCAGCATCAAGGCGCGAGGGTCGAAACCCGCGTCTCAGCCAGCACTGCAGCATCAAGACGCGAGGGTCGAAACCCGCGTCTCAACAGCAGTGCAGCACCAAGGCGCGAGGGTCGAAACCCGCGTCTCAGCCAGCACTGCAGCACCAAGGCGCGTTGGTCAAAACCCGCGTCTCAGTTATAACTTCCCTCGTTATGGGGTCAATCACCACCCACATAATGAGGAAGTTAACCCCCATTGTGGAGTGTTTTTAGGGGGCACGTTCACCCCTGAAACCTTTATAAATAGCCCCGTTGCTATGGAAAAGGGGTCGGTGAATTTAGATCAGAGAAACCAAGGAAAAGAACTTGACTTGAGAGCCTCCACAGAGAAGGAAAGAGAGTTCAACTCTTCAAGTAACTTGCTGCGTACAAGTTAATCTTTGCCTACAATCTCTTTGAGATTTCTGGTCGACAGAGCTGTGTTACTCTGTCCACCATCCGAAGAGAAGATCCCCAAAAGTTCCTGACGTTCACCCGGTCAACGGAAAACAAGACTCACTTTCCATCGCCACCTAAAAAACCCAGCATTAAACAAAGGGAGGATTCAAGACTCAATATCCTCCCTCCCTTGTAGTCAGAGTATAAGTTTGTTGTAATTTTTCAATTGATTCAAGAAAATTTTACGTGAATTTTTCTCCCACCAAACAAGGAAGAATTAGATTTGGCGTATTTCTCTGTATTTGCTTCTGATTCAGTGCCGTCAGACACTAGTACCGAGGTGGATGATGGTCTCTGGTCGGCAATGGATGCTTTGACATCATTGCATGTACCAATGAAATCGTCCTTCGAAACATACCGAGATACTGGTAGTGCGCAAGAATCCATATTCATGGTTCCAACGAGACGGAAAGGCCAAAGACCAATTCTTTTCGGACGAGTTGAATCCGAACCAATGACCTGTGAAGAATCAGAAGGCGAGGAGGAATCTCATCAGTTCAGTCATTATGAGCCAAAGGCACTCAGAATGATGGGAAGCATGGGATATGATCTGATGAATGGTCCAGGGTTAAATTTCGGCAAAGGAAGGAGAACACTACTCCGATCTTTTGTACCAAAAGGGAAAACCCCTGATTATTATCATCGGACTCGCAGGGGGTTGGGCTATGTGTCAACTCCGATCCCATCAGCTTCTGAGTCTGAAGAGTCATTATGCCATAATTACTCATCGGGCACGTCATCGTGGGAGTCAGATGTTAGTGTCGGCAACATCTTCAGAGAACTTTCAGTGAATATGGTTTCAACAAGCCACCTGGAAGACGGAAATGAAGAAATGATCCAATCTGATACAGATGCTTAGATCAAACACTTAAATGCTCTTTAAGATACACGCTTTGAACAGTGCGAGCCACCCACAGAAGATAAGGTTGTTCAGATCAATCTAGGAGATGAGGCTAATCCTAAGCCCATCTTTATAAGCGAAGGTCTGTCACCTTTGGAGAAAAAGGATCTAATATCTCTTGTGCAAGAATATATAGATGTCTTTGCCGGAAATTATGAGGACATGCCTGGACTTGATCCTCAAGTGGCTATGCATCGTCTCAACATTAATACGGACGTAAAGCCTGTCAAACAACAACAGCGACGGTTCCGTCCAGAAATAATGGAGGCAATTCAATCAGAAGTCAGAAAGCTTATAGACTCTGGCTTCATCAGGGAAGAACAACATCCTGATTGGGTAGCAAACATCGTTCCCGTTACTAAAAAGAATGGAACGATCTGGATCTGCATTGATTTTCGTGATCTAAACGAGGCCTGTCCTAAGGATGAATTCCCACTGCCAATCACAGATGTCATGATTGACAATACGTGTGGATTCGAGCGAATGTCCTTCATGGATGGATTTTCAGGATATAATCAAATCAAAATGTATCTTGATGACGAAAGACATACCTCTTTCAGGAAACCACTGGGTGTATACTGCTACACCGTCATGCCCTTCGGACTAAAGAATGCAGGGGCGACATATCAAAGGGCCATGAATGCCATTTTCCACGAACACATGCGCAAAACGGTGGAATGCTATGTTGATGATATCGCAGTAAAAAGCCACGCTAAAGGTGATCATTTAACTGATTTAAAGGTTGTCTTCGACATCATGCGGGCCCATCAATTGAAGATGAACCCCACCAAGTTCTTCCTGGGGGTGGCCAGTGGCAAATTTCTCGGATTTGTCGTAACCTCCACGGGAATTCATTTAGATCCGGAAAAGGTTCGTGCTATCCAGGAGATGCAACCTCCGAGAAACCTCAAAGAGCTCAGGGGATTACAAGGACGATTGGCGTACATCTGCAGGTTTATCTCAAATCTCTCCGGAAGTTGCCAACCCTTCACCAAATTAATGAAGAAGGGTGTTTCGTTCATTTGGGATAACGCTTGCCAACAAGCATTTGAGGAAATTAAACAATACCTCACACGACCACCAGTCCTTGCAGCTCTGGTATCCAGAACACTTTTCCTGATATACGTCCGAGCGATGGATCATTCTTTAGGAGCCCTACTAGCTCAGAATGATGATCAAGGACGAGAGCAAGCAATCTACTATTTGAGTAGAATAATGATCGGAGCCGAATATCGGTACAACCCGATCGAGAAGGAATGTTTGGCGTTGGTGTTTGCTGTTCAGAAAATGCGACACTATTTGGTAGGCCAGACAATAAACGTCATATCAAAAGTCAACCCCCTGAGGTTACTCATGACAAAGCCTTCATCATTGAACGGTCGGCTGGCAAAATGAGCTATATTGCTATCCCAATATGAAATGCACTTTTTACCACAAAAAGCTGTGAAGGGACAAGCTGTGGCGGATTTCCTGGCTGAGCATCCAGATCTGAGGGCAACTAAACTTTACGAGGATCTCCCAGACGAGGTCGCTGAAGCCTGCCAGACTCAGACATCCTTTGAAAGGCAAGTATGGAAACTTTTCTTTGACGGTGCATCGAGAACAAGCCCAAGAGAACATACAGTGGCAGGAGTAGGAGTAGTACTCGTCTCCCCACAGAACTATGTGATTCCTCGAGCTGTCTAATGAACCGAGCCTTGTTCCAACAATGTAGCGGAGTACAATGCCCTCTTGATTGTGATGCAACTCGCCATGAGATTGGCGTTAAAAATCTCGAGGCATATGGTGACTCTAAACTTATCGTCAGCCAAGTTCGCGGGGAGTACGAAGTCAGACATGAAGATCTAGTACCCTATTATAACGCAACTGTCTACATGGCCAAGAGGTTCGCCAACATTTACATTGACCATGTACCACGCAAGCAAAATGCGCATGCAGATGCACTAGCGTCCCTCGCTGCCTCCTTAGCTCTTCCGGCCGGAATAGTGGAGAAAATATTTGTCCATAGCCATGACCTGTATTGTCCGAGAATTGCTCTTGAGGACTACCAGGAGCCAACGGGAGATTGTCAAGGTAAAGAAGTTCTCGAGTCGTCAGCTGGTCTAGAGCTTAGAGACTGGCGATTCCCTTATATTGATTATGTCTTGTATGGCATCCTGCCTGAGGACACCAAAGAAGCGGCTGTCATTCGAAGGAAAGCCCCCAAATTCTACTATAATGCGATTACGCGAACATTGTATCATCGATCACATGACGGGATCTTGCTCTGCTGCCTTTCACCAAAAGAGGCACAGGAGATATTGAAAGAAGCCCATGACGGTATGTGTGGAGCCCATCAACCTGGCCCAAAACTTGCATATCGACTCTAAAGGTTGGGATATTATTGGCCCAAGATGATTGCTGACGCTATCACTTATGCCAAAAGATGTCACGCCTGCCAAGTACATGGCGATTTCATCTATCAAGCACCAGGGTACCTTCACCCTACGACCTCTACCTGGCAATTTGAGATATGGGGGATGGATGTGGTTGGCCCTATCAGCCCACCATCATCAAAAGGACATCGGTTTATCCTAGCCATAACCGATTATTTCTCCAAATGGGCTGAGGCCATTCCTTTGAAGGAGGTGAAGTCATCTGACGTGATCAAATTCGTTAAACATCATGTCATTTACCATTTTGGGGTATCTCGGTGAATTATCCATGACAATGGACCCCAGTTCGTCAGTCAGGCTTTCTAAAGGTTCTGTGCTAAGTTCAGAATCCAGAGTGTGTCCTCAACGGCATACTATCCCGCCGCAAATGGTCTCGCAGAAGCTTTCAACAAAACCATCGGCAAACTTCTCAAGAAATTCGTCTCGAAAAGTCAGCGTGACTGGGACGACAAGCTAGGGGAATGCTTATGGGCCTATCGCACAACTGTTCGAACCCCAACTAAAGCTACGCCATTTTCTTTGGTATATGGGTGTGAAGCCGTGCTTCCACTAGAAATCCTAATTCCGTCTCTACGCGTCGCCTTGACAGCGGAGATGACGAAGGAGGAGAAGCATCAACAGCGACTCCAAGAATTGGAGGCCTTGGATGATAAACGTCTGCAGGCCCAACAACAGATCGAGCTCTACCAAGCCCGGGTTACCAGATCCTTCAACAAGAAAGTTAAAGTGCGAACTTTCAAGAAAGGCGATCTTGTCTTAGCCATCAGAAGACCTATGGTGATGACACATAAGACAAAAGGAAAATTTCAGCCCAAATGGGAGGGACCATTTGTAGTAGAGTCAGTCTACTCAAATGGATCATATCACCTCATAACCTCAAATGGCGAGACACTCATGATGCCGATCAATGGCAGATTCTTGAAGAAGTGCTATCCTTAATGGTACTCCTCCGCCGATCAAGTTAAAAGTACACCTCTGATCAAAACTCCAGATCCAAGAAAAGTTTCTTTCCTTTGCTAGACCACAAGCTAATCAGGCACTGGCTGCACCATGATGCATGATGTAAATATTGAGAAAGAAACTTGGGTTCTAATATTCCTATCTTCATTAACATCCGACGCCTCCGACGGCTAAGGACAGAGGAAAATGTTGGCTTCTAAGCCCAACATAAGTCTTCGACAACTCATCATGCTGAGGGGAATAGCATGGCTAGCCCAACTTAAACGGTAGTTGGTAAAGGCACCTCAAATTCGTTGATAGCTGAGGGTTTGCTAAAAATCCTAAGTGGATGTAGTTCCACCCTCTCCTCCAAAATCCCTTACCAATTCTCATACACAGAATGGTAGGTCTACAAAATATAATCATTGCTAGGTTAAAACTATACCTCTGGTAATGAAAATTTTCAATACTCCCTATCAAGTACAAATCTTACTTGTTAACCCAATATGGAGTAGCAAACCTTCAATTTTGTCAGGTTAACACTATACCTCTGACACTTCAAACTTCACTTGTCAATTCTCATCAATAGAATGGCAGACCCTCAAATTGCTCGTATCGCAAACTAATTTTTGTCAAGTTAATACCACACCTCTGACAAATTACTGTCAAGTTAACATTACACTTCTAACGGTAATCAAGTTGCTGCCAAGTTCAATGTTAAACCTCTGACAGCCATTTTTCCCTAAGACTTCCATATCGAAGCTGAAATGAACGATGCTAAGTTTAATACTACACCTCTAGCGTCCAAGTCATTGCTAAGTTTAACAATACACTTAAGGCCATGACTTTCCCTCGGACTTCCTTGTCAAAGTCGAGATGACCAATGCCAAGTTTAAAATTACACCTCTAGCATTACCGCCAAGTTAAACATTATACCTATGACAGTGATACTTTTAGTTTTCCCAAATAAAGCTGAAAAACTTTTGAGCCAAGCTCAATATCACACCTCTGACTCACACCCTTATCAAGTTAACATCACACTTCTGACAAGGCTACATTCAACCCGTTAAGTTAATATTACACCTCAACGGTAAAGACTTTCCTAGATCCCTGCAAATCTAGTCTCACTTGTTATTCTCCGTAACAGAACAACAAGTCTACCTAAAAATATTGTTAGGTTAGCATTACACCGTTAACAGTATTTTCATTAGATCCCCAGTTGATCTTAATCAAGTTAATCCCTAATCTCTGATAAAAGCTCATCTTCCCTGGGGGTACAAGTTCCACCTGTCACTTTCCTTTATAGAGTGGTAGTCCACAAAAATTATCCCTTGTCAAGTTAATATCACACCTCTGACAGCATTGTTGAGTTCCTGAAATAGGATCTCTCTCTACAAAATTTGACTCGTTAAGATTATCATCATAATTTTGACAAGTCAAAGATTCTTTTCTTCTATTCGTCTGACTTAAAAAAAAGGAGTTCAAGACAATAGAAGGAAAAAAAAAGTGTCACTTTTATTTATATCTAACATATGAAAGTGATACAAAACGCTCTCTTATACAATAAGATTGAGTGTTACAATAAAGGAGTACAAAAAAGTCCCTCTCTCTCAAAGGTTACACTCACTCCTTGAAGCTTCTCACCATTCCAAGTTCAAGATGTTCGGAAGGGCGCCAAAGATGGGCTGAGCACTGTGATAACGTTTGGAGGTTGATTACGTCACCATGCATGGCATGAACATCGAAAGAGTCCATTGTTGATCAAGAACAATGGTGTTTCTTGAGGTCGAAAGGCAGCAGAACCTTCTGATTCCACCTGACCATCCGAAGTGGGCTATGATCCTTCGTTGATGAACACCTCCACCACCAGAAAGTCATCCAATGAGCATGGAGCTTTTATCGATGCCACTTCTGGGGTAAGTGAAGGGAGAATATAAGACCATACCCACCACTATATCCACCGCCATACTCACTCTGACCATGCCATGCCAAGAAGCATGACCGGTGCATTGAATCCAAAGAGATCTTGGCAGGTGTCAGATCCTCGTCTCCCGAGAACAAGAGCCATGACTTCTTCTCTAGTGGTCGACCATCGAACAAGTTCGATGGCCAAAATATTCTCCCAGGGGCCCAGCGAATATGAAAAAGGATGATTAAGCCTACATGCGAGAAGCAAACAAAAATTAGAAGATCTGAAGCTTAGTATACTTCAACAGAAGAACTAAGTGACAGACGCAGCTATTGCTGAAAACTTCAGACGCAGAAATGGCCCGCGCAGCGAACCAAAATTCTACGGCGGCAGAAACAGACGCGACCAAAGTTGTGATACACACAAAATTCGAACGCAGTCTAGTTTTGCACCCGCGTCTAAAGTATGAGACGTGAAGAGAATCAGACGCGAAAATTGCCATCTCCCTGTTTGATAAACAGGGGTTGCTAAATTCTGGCCTGAAACCTTCGATCTGAGTTGAAATTCTTCTAAGTCAACAGCCTCAGACGCGAGCTCTGTAAGAAAAGCTTGCGGTCCAGATGCAAAAG
The DNA here is from genome assembly GCA_038442645.1 of Agave tequilana. Lineage (NCBI taxonomy): Eukaryota > Viridiplantae > Streptophyta > Magnoliopsida > Asparagales > Asparagaceae > Agave > Agave tequilana. Next base: position 43,885 of record JAVJIF010019072.1, on the reverse strand, counting down.
TCTATTATACTCGCGTCCAGAGGATTCTGAGTCAGAGTTTACACTCAATCAATGTGCACTTCATCTGAAGTCTCAATGGCGCAACTTCCAAATGATGGGCACACCAGTTAGATTTCAGGAGAAGGTCAAGAAGATGAATCTCTTTAAGAGATAGCAAAACTGAAACCCAGTGGGCTGAAAATTTCATGGCAAATCAGGAAGTCATACCCATAGAATAACCCGTTGAGGGTTGAACTTTTTGCATCAAGGCGCAGATATGAAAGGTGATCAAAGAGACGCTTTTTGATCTTGAAATCACTTGACAGTGATAATTTTCCGGAGAGATTAAACAGAAGCATGAAAGCTCTGGGTCATCGTCGTCCATGGGGGCAAACCCCAGATAAAGTCCTTGAAGGAAGAAGGTGGAATCTCTCAGGGCGCTTGCTCTCGAGAGAAAACAGTCTAAGCAATGGACTGTTAAAATCAGGGGGTGAGGCTTATTTATAGGCAACCCATAAAGCCCATAATTAATGGCTCGCTAATCAGAACCGTCAGCCTTAATTCCCGCACGAATGTCAAAACCCAATAAAGGGCTGACGCGTGGACTGTCACTTCGGGAAGCATCGAAGACGCAAGTCTCCAACCGCCAGCGCCGATTTGGCATTTAAATGCATTAATGCCTAAACCCAACGAAGGGCTGACGCGTGGACTGCCGCTTCGGGAAACATCAAATGATATGCGAGTCCCCAATCGACAACGTCGACTTGACATTTAAAGATCTAAGGAAATCTTTATGACAAGCTGTATGTTTGGGAAGTTGCACCAAATGCAGGCCTGAGAGCCGCGTCCAGAAACTTGCGTCCCTTTGTGAATTCGAAGACGGCGTCCTTTTTCATTCCAGTTAAGAGAACTGTGACCGCGTCTCTTGGAGCGGTTCAAAGCCGCGTCCCATCAGCAAAAGGGACCCATTCTGGGGTCGTGCTTTGAAATCACATAAAATTTGAAAGCTGCGTCTACAATAGAGAGGCCTATGTCATTCACAGGTATCCGGGAGCTGCGTCTACATTGCAAGACGACACTTGTGTTCCTATTATAAACTCAATATAATTTGAGTTTGCACTGAGTCAAGGGTCTAGAGACGCGTCTCTACTAAGACAGTGCGCGCGCGTCCTCATATCTACGTGTCAGTTTTGAGAAGCATAAGATTGCATCCTCGCTGCATCCTGAATTCTGCGTCAAGATAGAGTTAAGGGCTGCATCCAGGGAGCCGCGTCCTTCCATAACCAAAGTCGCGTCTTTCATGCAAGCTTGAACGGCGTCTCAATTAACAGGTCAGAGTTGCGTTTCCCAGGACCGCGTCTCCCCTATAAATCAGGGCCACGTTCCGCCCAAGAACTCAGTCCTACCTGAGTTTATTATTCACAGCCAGTCAAGAATCACAGTCAAATACTGCAGCTAAGAAATTAGATTCATCTACAGTGGAACAATGAAGATGGAGCAAAATTTCAAAAGACTTTTATAATTTGAGCCAAAAATGATAAAAGTAATACGAACACTCTTGATGAATCGAGTGTTCTTTTCTTTACAAAAAAAGAGGAGGCTAATAATCTTGATTAGCCAAAGAACGGATTTGTTCTTGGAGACGATATATCTCGTGCTGACGAACTTTCTCAGCCTCCATGAGAGCTTGGACCCGCAACTCCTCCTCAGATAAGAATTTTCTCGTAGCCAGCTGCGCTCGTAGAGATTCCAATCTGGAGGAATGAGTGGAGAGGTTTTCTTCAACCTGCGTCCTGGCAGCTTCCAGCTCTTCCAGCTTCTTCCTGGCAGTGGCAAGCTTCTGCTCATTGATTGCAATCAAGGCCTCTGCCTTGGCTATGGTGGCCCGAGCACTGATAATAACCTGCTCTGCGCTCTGCATGACGAGTTCAGATTCCCTTGAATCGCCAATCAGCCTTTGATGGTCAGCCTGGAAATGTTGGAGATGGCGGGTCTCTTCAGCTATTTATTCCTCCATCTCTTTCCGCTCTTGTTCTTGAGCAGCCAGAAGCCTATTCAGGGTTGCCCGGGCCTCGTGTACTGAACCAGCGTCTTCCAGAGACTTAAGCTCTTTCAAGTCACTTCCCAACTGCTCCACCAGCATCAGGCATGCCCAAGCCTGCGAAGGACCTCCAGTATGACCAATGTTCTCGATCAGATTTCGAGAAGCACTCGGACAAATTCGAAAGAACCGCCCCCATAAAGGATTAGGTCAATGCATGATCGCATGGAAGCAAAAAACTGCTGCACCATTTGACGTGTCAGTTCTTCCATGATATCACCGGCTAGGGAGAATTCTGCTGATGTACTCCCAGATTCCCTTTCTATCACAGGGTGAGGGATGGGAATCAATTCGTCCCGTGCAGGAGTAGGGTCAACGACAGGTGCGACAGAAGCTGAGATGGTCGCTGGCACTTCTGGCGCAGTTACTATCGTAGCAACCTCTATGGCGACTGAAGTAGCAGAAAACTTGACCTCTTCGGAGCCCTCGGTCGAGGCTTGAATTGTACTGCCTTTTGGGTCGACGCTGGCCGCAAGATCCTCTGCCTGAGCTCCCTCAGCGCTCTCTGCAAATCATCAAAATGTTAACCATGACAGTAAAAGGAAGATATTCAAAGCCTCAATATTTTCTTACCAAGCTGAGGATTCAAAGACGGCGAATTCCTGGGCGAATCTTGTAGGGTTGAGGTCTCCCCGACTTCAATAATTGCCCTCTCTTGAGGCATTTCAGTAGCAGGAGCCTCAACATCCTCCTGCTGGGCCAGCTCTTGTATCATTTCCTCGATATGGGAGGAAGTCGCAGCCTCGCTGTCCACGGCCAGCCCTACAGCATAAAGTTAAAGGGAAAAACGTCAGAACCTTTTCCCTAGTTAAAAGGGAAACCGGGTCAAAAAGGCAAAGAGAGTACCTTCAGCAGGAGCAATTGTCGCTAGTGGCGACGCCGTCACCAGATCACAACCATGTATTTCTTCATCCGAAATATGTGAGAATTTACTCGGATCTGGAAGAGCGGGTTCATCGCCAAAATCGACTTCATCGCCTGAATAATATTCATCCTCCTTGGACGATGAAGACGACAGTGCAACACAAGAGGCCTCGGCAATCGAGACCTTACCACCAAGTACCCCGGTAGTGGGACTGGGATCGACTACCCTTGAGCTGGGCATCAATACAGCAGGAGACCCAGGCTGTGGTGCCTCATCTCTCCTCTCTTGAGCTGAAGAAGACCCTGGCTGAATTGAGACCCCTGGAATCTCAACATCATCCCTTCCCACCAGGTCAGCCTCAAGTTGCTCAGCCTCATCAGTTGCAGTGGGATCATCAGCAAGCTCCCCTTCTTCTAAAATCGCGGGACCCCTGTTGCGCAATCCACGAGGGCGAATAAGGGGGGTTTCGTCTTCCTCCTCTTCCTCCCTCTGCTCCTCAACACCGGAAGGGACGGCCTCAGGCATTGAAGTTTCAGCCCCTGAGTCTTTCCTGGTCTTCTTCGGGGCAGGCTCATCCTGGAGAGTAGCACCATGAGGACGTTTAGGCACCGCCTGTCGACGCCTACTAGCAGGCTGCTCCCTAGGTGTTGCTGCTCTTGGCTCCACCCCTGTCTCCCCTCTGGCCTCTTTCTTAGCTGCCTGGTATTCATCGATGCCTCGCATGCGTCTGTTGGAGGCCAACTTGCTCTCATAAGACGCATTAATGCTCTTGATGCAAGAGCGATCCATTGAATAGCCAGGTATCTTGCTAGCCTGGAAGTACCAAGTGCAGAAACTAAGGCTTGAATAACAGTTTGGCGTCTTGTGAGGCAAGCTAAAAAGAGCTTTTGTCCCCCCAGCCACGCTGTAATACCAGGCCCGAGCACCTTCGAACAAATTCCCATTGAAGGTAAGTTGGGCGTTAGGGTTGCCGACATAAAGTTAATCGTAACCGAACTGTCAGGAAAAATGATTCGGCATATAAGGCTCAATTGTGCATGAGTTCCCTTGCTGGAAGAGCAGATACCCGGGCCGAATGTTAATAAGCCACCAGAAGACTCTCGATGGCAACCTCGTGAAGTCGTCCGGACCTTCAAGGTCGGCAAATTTATCCCCATAAGATGCACCAGTAATATCGGGGAAGCAGCGGTTGAGATGATAATTCGAAACATTCAGAATACATTTCCGAACGTAGAACGTATAGAAGTGGGACCAGCTCGAGCTCTCCAGCCTCTGCACAAAAGGGACAAACCCTTCGGATTGAGACACCGGCGTCATTAGTGAAGGGCAGTGCATCACGTACCAAGCCATTGGTACGTATAGGGAAGCTCGATCCGTGGGTTAGGGATCTTTACTCTCGGCCTCCCCTCCGAGTTAACCTCCGGTCTACCTTGGGAGTCGACGATGGCCTCCACTTTGCACAGGCTCTGAGTCAGGGCCCGTAATCCACTTTAGATTCCAGCCACCATTGCTGGAAGGAGAGCGATGGATCTACCATAGGCCAACAGGACCGCCAGATACACCACATCGACAACAATTACTTCATGCGGCAGTGTTGGCACTACGCAGCGCTTCAACCACAGCATGAGAAAGCCCGCCAGTAATGTCCAGTCAGAAATGGGGACCCGGGCTTGATGATGGAAACTTTCAAAAACCGTGTCAAATTTGAAAGTGTCTTCATTCGATTCTGTGGTATAAGAACTCACAAAGGCATCAATCCTCTCGGCGATTTCTTCGTCGGTGCTAGGGGCCAGAATGGTCACCGAGTGATCTTTCTCAGCTACACCGTTGAACAAGTAGCTCGCCCAAAACATCTGCTTAACTCCCCTGGTCCTCCAGGAGGTTATTTGACCGCAGATATGGAAGTGACACAGCACTTCCCAATAGGTCTCATATATCTGAGGGCACTTTTTCCTTAAAAGATGAAGCTCCTCAGAAGTGGGAACATATTCTTCATAGGGGGCGTCTCCCATGACCAGCCCTGAAACTTCATATAGTTCATGCAGGACGAGCCCCATTTCTTCGACCGGGGTGAAGAATGTCCCCGTCAAAGGGTTGTAGTGCTCCAGGATCCCATAAAAATTGTAGGAACTTTGCGGGATGCCATACTGCACAGCCCTGACCGCATGACGCAATCCCATTTGTTCCAACAGACCACCGAGTTCAGCGAGGATAAAGCCCTCCATCTTGCCCCACCGACTTTGTAGGAGGAATGGACCCACCCGAGCGGGCGGAAGTCACCTGAAAAATCACCCCTTACCTTCATGAATTGATTGATGAAGGTAGTGCTGAGCTGAGGAGTTTCCCCTACTGGGTACTAAGACCTAAGTAATTCAGGAAACAAGCCAAAAACTTCCTTCCCGTGTCCGTCAGGGTGTACCTTCCTGGCGCCCAGTATGCCGAGAGAGACACTGGGGACAGATCGGGTAAGCTCCCATTCCATTGCCCGGTGGACAGACATGTGCTGGAGATAGGATAAGGGATACATTCTCTCCATATTTGGAAGAAAGAATTTCCTACCCCCTATTTGGCGAAGCCACTTATAATCGCCGTCATGCAAGATGCTACCGTCCTCGCCAATGTTGTCCCAAAAGAAGAAGATGGGTTTCTTTAACGGAATACGTGAATCCGTCTCAAAATCTGCGTTGGTCATGTTTTCCCGGAAGGTCCTCATGTCGACCTTGGAGATCTTCTCCCTTCGCTCCTTCGACTTCTCGGTAGTCACAGGAACAGTCTTCTGCAACACGAAGGTTAGATTGCGGTCAGCACCACCTACGTGCCCGAAGTGACACTTTTTGGAGAGAGGGTTGGAGGAATATCGCACTGTAAAAGAGAATAATACTTGATCAGAAAGAAAATGGTTAAGTGTTTACAACTCGAACGCAGAAATGAACCCAGACGCGGAGATCATCAAAATCTGCGTCCAGATCCAAAGATCGCGACGCTAGCATGGAACCCGCGTTTTGAAAGTCCAAGACTTATGAAAAAATTCTAAGTATTGGACTCAGACGCAAGATTCATGAGGACCAGCATCTGATTTCACAAGACGCAAGAGTCATAAGAAATCTGCATCTGAATCTTTCACACTTAGAAATATTCTAAGTGTTGAACCCAAAACGCAAGGCTCATTGGGGCCCTGTGTTCAACAAAGCAGACGCAGATTCGAGCAGATAAAAGAAGCAGAGGTCATCAAACCTGGCCCTGTTGAATCGACTCAAAAACTGCGCCTGATACTTAAGCACGGGCTTGAGCCCGCGTTGGCGGTTCATATTCAAAAGGATTTTAAGAGTTAAAAGAACTCTGTAAAACCCTTTTAATGGTGGAAATCAAGTCTGGTGGCTTTTTCTACCAGAAATAGAGGTTTCCTGTATGGAGGAACCGCCCATTTGAGTCTCAGGAATGATGGCCTTTGAAGACGAAGCAGTATGCTTAACCTTTGGTGCCATTGTGATCGAGGATTCGATGTTCGATGAAGGGAACGAGGAGAACAAAGAAAGCTTCTTTCTCAAACCCTAACAGATGCAAACGAAGAAGAAGGAGAGTCTAATGATGACTCTTGAAGGACTGTTGCCTTTATAAGCACAGTGATTCGCAAAGATACGCGGCGCTTGGCTCGACGCCTAATCACCGCCTGACGCGTGGATAGCGCATTAAGTGCAGTGTGAAGTTCGCACACCAAAAAAGAAGATGTCCCCTCAATTCAACAGGACACGTGGCAACATACTCATGGCACGGATTCGCATCCAACAGTCGCGTCTTCATATCTAAAGACGCGTCCCTCCAGTGGACGCATCTTTTTGACACGGCCAGAGTCGCGTCCGAAAAGCCGCGTCTTCATTCTAAAAGACGCGTCCCTCCGAAGATCGCCTCTTCAACTAGGCCAAAGTCGTGCTTACTTCATAGAGCGAAAGCTGCGTCTTCATCCCAAAAGACGCATCCCTACAAGAGGCGCGTCTTTAAAGCAGTACTACCTCTGTGTCCACAGAACTGGCGTTCAGTCCTTACTTCTGCAATTCAGTTCAAAAGTACACTGACACAAGCAGACGACTGTCCACCCCTGGCTTAAAGTACACCAACGGCAAACTCAAAGTACCGGGAAGGTTTAGACTGTGTATCTAGACACTCAACACGATCAATTTTGGGGCTTCAAAGAGTTCCACAATACACTCACGAAGACCATACTCCAAATAAAATCAAGCCCGGAGCATTGTCAGTCCAGTCATAAGGGTGAACTCAGCTAGAGTCCAAAGTATTTCGAAATCCATCCCAGCTAACTGCGGAATGTCAAAAATTTTGGAGGGGGTTCTGTAGGATGTCTAAAGTTCACTAGAAGACAAGTCACCAAAAAGCAGAGTTCCAAACTCCAGACGCAGGACTAATCATGACCATCATCTCAGCATCACTGCAGCACCAAGACGCGAGGGTCGAAACTCGCGTCTCAGCAGCACTGCAGCACCAAGATGCGTGGGTCGAAACCCGCGTCTCAGCATCATTGCAGCACCAAGACGCGAGGGTCGAAACCCGCGTCTCAGCAGCACTGCAGCAACCAAGACGCGTGGGTCGAAACCCGCGTCTCAGCAGCCCTGCAGCTCCAAGGCGCGAGGGTCAAAACCCGCGTCTCAGCAGCACTGCAGCACCAAGATGCGTGGGTCGAAACCCGCGTCTCAGCAGCACTGCAGCACCAAGACGCGTGGCTCAAAACCCACGTCTCAGCCAGCACTGCAGCACAAAGACGCGTGGGTCGAAACCCGCGTCTCAGCATCACTGCAGCATCAAGGCGCCAGGGTCGAAACCCGCGTCTCAGTCAGCACTGCAGCATCAAGACGCGTGGGTCGAAACCCGCGTCTTAACAGCATTGCAGCACCAAGGCGCGAGGGTCGAAACCTGCGCCTCAGATAGCACTGCAGCACCAAGGCGCGTGGGTCAAAACCCGCGTCTCAGTTATAACTTTCCTCGTTATGGGGTCAATCACCACCCACATAATGAGGAAGTTAACCCCCATTGTGGAGTATTTTTAGGGGGCACATTCACCCCTGAAACCTCTATAACCTCTATAAATAGCCCCGTTGCTATGGAAAAGGGGTCAGTGAATTTAGATCAAAGAAATCAAGGAAAAGAACTTGAATTGAGAGCTTCCACAGAGAAGGAAAGAGAGTTCAACTCTTCAAGTAACTTGTTGCGTACAAGTTAATCTTTGCCTACAATCTCTTTGAGATTTCTGGTCGACAGAGCTGTGTTACTCCGTCCACCATCCGAAGAGAAGATACCCAAAAATTCCTGACGTTCACCCGGTCAATGGAAAACAAGACTCACTTTCCATCGTCACCTGAAGAACCCAGCATTAAACAAAGGGAGGATTCAAGACTCAATATCCTCCCTCCCTTATAGTCGGAGTATAAGTTTGTTGTAATTTTTCAATTGATTCAAGGAAATTTTACACGAATTTTTCTCCCACCAAACAAGAAATACAAGGTAGATATAGTGGTAAAAAACTCAAGAAATCTCTTTTGAAAACACTCTTTAAAAACACTCCTTTGATATGGAAGTTTTAGCCCAAAAACAAGTAGAGAAAAACCCTAAGAGAGATGGAAAAACTGGCTCTAAAATTTCTCCAAAATCTTATATAAAACTAGGCAAAACAGCCCCCTTTTATAAAGCTATAAAAACAAGCCGTTGGGGCAACTCTCCAGGCCAGATGACCTGTCGGTTGACCGACCAACTGTCATATATATGACTGTTAGGGTTTCCGGTCGACCGAGGCAAGAACCAGATAGCTAAGCTCTCTGGCCGGTCGATCGCTCGGTCGATCGGGGCCAGATCCAGAGAGTAAACTCTCTGGATCGGTCGACCACCTAGTCGACCGGCCCTCAAGCCAGGGCTTTGAAATCACCTAGAGGGGGGTGAATAGGGACTAGCTAATCTAATGATGAATTAAATGTGGAATTAAAACTATTTATGTAAACTAAAAAATTCTTAAGCTAAACACACCAAGGTATAACACAAGAGTATAGCCGAATTTCCCGAGAAGGGCTCTGTACTATCTCCTCAAGATTCCTCTAAATAAGAGTTGAGGTGCCGCTATGGCTCTGTTGGTTGAATACGAGTGTGAGCAAACAATCCCAAGCATATATCAATATAGCACAAGTATATCAAGCATATAAGAGATATGAGCAATAAGCATAAGCAAGATATAAATGCAAGTGAGAGATAGAGAGAGCATTCGCAAACACGGAATATTTGTTTTGAGGTTCGAGCACCCTTACTCTACGTCCCCACCTTCAACACTAAGAAGGATTTTCACTATAAACCGATCCCACCAGATCACTCGATGCCGCAACACCTACAAGGAGTTCAAACTAGAACTCTTAGACTCACTAGTCCCTCTCTTGTTCCCGCACGAACAACACACGCAAGCACACTAGCTTGCCGAGGCCGCACCTCTACACCAAGCTCTCACAAGAACTCGAAACAACGCGACCCCGCAAGTCCGCCTCCTCAAATACAAGAATGAACACTTGGTGATCTAAACACTTTGATCACCTAAAAACAATCTCCCAACAACTCTCCTATAGGAATGATATAGCAATGGAAAGCTCAAGTATGTGTGAGAAAACAAGGATTGAATTGGTTGTGAAAAACTCAAGAAATCTCTTTCAAAACACTCTTGAAAAACTCTCCTTTTAATATAAAAGTATTTGCTCTAATACAAGCGGAGAAAATCTCTACAATAGATAGGAAAAACTGGCTTTGAAACTCTCTAATAATATTATCTAAAACAGCCAAGGGGAAGCCTCTTTAATAGGCATCCAAATTCTGCCCGTCGGAGGCCAACTCAGCAGTTCAGACTGCTAACGGTCGATCGCCAACGGTCAGATTTTCGACCGTTGGGAAGGTCGGTCGACCGGCCGGTCGACCGCCTTCAGGGCAATGGCCTAGCGGTCGACCGCCCGGTCAACGGGGCCATTTCCCGAGACCAGAGACTCTCTGACGGTCGACCGGCCTAAGCTGTGCACATCGGTCGACCAGAGCGGTCGACCGGCAGAAGGCTGGTCTAACAATATTAAGGGATTAAAAACTTATTAATTTATCTTTAATAAAATCCCATAAAATCTCTAAAAATCTATAAAAATAAGTTCAGTAATATACTTTGATATACAAACATATCTGAGTAAAAATCAAAACATGTTACAAACATTTTGAACTATTTTTGTGTTATGGAAATTTTGGCTTTAAACAAAATCCGTATTTTTCCAAATTGATTTTTCCAAAACTTCTCAAAATATAAAACAAGATATTTTAAACACTTTTGAAGCTTCAAGTGTATGGATATGATTCACTACACATATATGATGAAATATCTATGTTTTTGACAATAAGCACTAAAAAGGTTTTGGTAAAACACATGTATACTTTGAATCTCAAAAACCAAAACAGTATTTTCTAAAACTAAAAATCTTTTATGAAAACACATCTAAATCTTGTGTGTGTGTATGTACTTGAGCAATCCACCAACTAATCTATCCTTTACATTTTATCTAAAAATAAAATTTTGACACTTACAAACTTGACAGAAGTCTTCTCTTGAAAATCTTCTCTTGAAAATCTTCTTCTTCTTCTTGACTTGGTCCAAACCATGATCCAATGAGCTAGACTCCTCTTGAGTACTTGATGCGATCTTTGATGCGCGAGCTCTTGAATCAATACGTGCTAGCTCCAAAACTTGACTTTAAATCCTTTGTTGAAGCTAAACACCAACTAAGATCTTGATCACATAACTGAGACAATTAAACACAAGATCATTAGTACTATAACTACATGAGTTAATCATCATCAAAACTAGAGTGATGGGCCTTTGGGCCAACAATCTCCCCCTTTTTGATGATGACAAAACTCATGGAGTTATATATGCATGGATTAAAATTAAGCTTCAGAGAAGCTCTCCCTTAACTCATGCATAGCAATAAACAAATAGATATTCAATTAAGCACAAAACATATATGCATAATAAGGAGATAAACAAGCATAAACTCAAATTCTAAAACCAAATTCTTTCTCTCCTTTTTGCATAAACAAAACATATATGCATAAACTAGAAAATCCTTCTCCCCCTTTTTGTATAAAACAAGGAAAGGAGATAAACATGTATATATACTAAAATACCTCTCCCCCCTTTTGTCAATCATCAACAAAGGGGCGAAAGTAAACACAAAAAAATGTTCTCCCCCATTTTGTAAAAAAAAATATAAAAATCAACAAAGGGGTGAAATCAAATCAACCAATAAAGAGATATATGTGATATACATTCTTGAAGAGAGAGACGCAAAATTATCTCCCCTGCATACATGCATTACATGAATAAGGGATGACAAAGCCCTAACTCACATAAGGCAAAATATGCAATGCATAAGTGGAGATGTGAAGCTCCCCCTACACACGTGTATCACATAAAGAAGAGATGTCAAGCTCCTCAATATAAGATACACTCAACATGAATCTATATATAGAAGAGATGTTAAGCTCCCCTTGCATTTAGGCAATATATATCAATAAATTTTGAAATCTCATTTAAAACAAAATTTTGAATTTTCTTAAAATAAAAATTTTGGTACCACTTCTAAATAAACAAAATTTTGAGATACCAATAGTAGATATTTTGTTACCAGTTGAAATAAACAAAATTTTTATACTAATTGAAATAAACAACATTTTTACCAATTGAAATGTCTTAAAACAATACCAATTGAAATTGAAACATTGTACAGTTTGATACCAATTAAAAAAAGGAAAAATATGAAGTATATTTTGATATCAATTGAAATTATTAGCAATACCACTTGAAAACAATACATAAGCTTATAAGGATGCCAATTAACATTTAACAATTAGTCAAGCTTAGCATAACATAATTTATGCTTTAAACATGTAAGGACTTTAAATCAAGCACAATCAAAACATATATATGTATGAAAAGAAAATACCAATAGAAATTGATATTATTGAAAGTTGAAGCACACATATTAAGAAAACATGTATGAGTATACAAAAGTGAAAATGGCATGAAGATCATGTGTAATACTCATAACCATCCATCCTATTCATGCACAAGTTAAAAAGATTTTCAATTTTAGAGCATATAAGACATGGTCACCCAACCATCCGCCCTTGGGTTGGTAGGGATTTTCAAAAATAACAGGTTGAAATATATTTTGTCATAGCTTGAAAACTCTACCAATTGAAGAACAAATAACTAGTTAAAATAATTTTAAAAAACTAGTTAAAGATCCTTCAAATATAAAACTAAATCATATGTATACATGAAACATACTAAATACAGAGGAGTTGACACTCAAAATCTATAAAGTACAAAAATTCTCATGAAAACAATGTCATGAGTAAACAAATGTCAGTGCACAAGCAACATGTGAATAGTATTTTCATGAAACTAAGCAATAAAACTCAAAACATCAAACATATGAAAGTAAGTGACTCAAGGGTATACATGTATATTTATTAGTTTTAAACAAGCATAGCATATACATGAAGCAAAACATGCACAAAAATAGGAAAAAACATGTATAAGTGAAGAAATCATTAAAATTAGGCTATACATGTACATGTAATGAGTACAAATGGGCAATGAAGCATAAACACATATAAATCAAATGTAGCTCACTACTTGTACAAGTATATACACAAGTTTTAATGGAATCTACATCTAAACAAGTATTCACCATATAAAGCACAAAACCTGATTATAAATCATAAATCTAAAACATGCTAAAATTATCAATATAAAAGCATGTAAACTAATTAGGAGTTTAGAGATAGTTACCAAACCATAAGAACCAATCTCTAAGTCTCCAAAATATGGTGGACGACCCACCAAACTTCCTTGATAGCGATGCATCAATTTATGTATCCATCTAGTCCATGTGCATCCTCCAGCAAGGCACCAACCCTCTTACATCATGTGAGAGCCCACACCTATATCAAACACAAGAGGTGAGGATTTTGATACCCATTTTCTTTTGGGTCCACGAGGGTTAGCGTTGTAAGGAACCCAAACATTTTTATTAACAAAATTTGTAGAATTTACTTTATCATAACAAAACTTTGCTAAATGGCCTTTGCGACTTCAAGGTGTACATTTGTACACTCTAGCATGCACATGTGAGTGAGTGTGATCATGACATGCAAAGTGTGCATATGCATGTTGTGGGTGATGTGCATGAACATGTGGAGCTTGTTTCTTTTGAAACAAGGTTTCCAATCTATTATGATTAAAAGCACAATTGCTCAAAGTTGAGCTTAAACAATCAATTCTATTTTTCAAAAATTTAATCTCATTTTCATCAATGGTAGCATGAAAAGCATGGTGAGAATGAGAATCAACACTCCTTTTCTTTTTAGAAATAGTTTCATTTTCTTTTGAAACAATTTCTCTTTTCAAAGAGTTGTTTTCTTGCAAAGCAATTTCTTTTTCCTTTTCCACCAAATTAATTTTATTTTTCAAAGAGGTATTTCCTTCAAAAAGATCATTTAATTTAGAAGTCAGGGAAATATTGTCCTTTTTCAACATGTCATTTTCTTTAGAAATACATTCCAATTTATTTGAAAAGAATCTTTTTCTTTTAACATGGAATCAAATTTATTTTGCAATTTCTTATTATCCTTTTTAAGCAACTCATATTTTTCAAAAAATTGCTGACAAAATGATTCAAGCTCATCATAGGACATGTCAATATTTTCTTCTAGCTCGGATTTGTGGTTTACCTCAAGGGGGTTATCCCCTTGGACCATATAGCACACGTTGAAAGCTTCACTTTCATCATCCGAGTGGCTCCCTGCATAAATATTGCTCTTGTTCGCCAAGGGAGACTAAAGTGTTCCAAAGTACAAAAGTTGAATCAAAGTTAGAAACCCTAGATAAATATTCATCATTTAGGGTACTCTTCAAGCATGGATGGCTTTTGCATTAGCCTCAAGATATTTACAATTTAAATAGTATGAATCTTTAATGGTGGCAAAATAGACATGAATACCTAGGGCTTTGAGGTACATAGACGTCTTAACTTTTCAAGTTTGGATGTTAAGAATGTCAAATGTAGGAGGTGACATGAAATCCATGTGTGCGTACAAATATTGTAATTAGCTATAAATGAGGATCTTTAACTCAAGGTTATTAGACCCAAATCAAGAGCACTTGGTTCTGTAACCAATTGAAATCACCTAGAGGGGGTGAATAGGTAATTAGCTAATCTAATGATGAATTAAATGCGGAATTAAAACTATTTATGCAAACTAAAAAATTCTTAAGCTAAACACAATAAGGTATAACACAAGAGTGCAGCTGATTTTCCCGTGAAGGGCTCTGGACTATCTCCTCAAGATTCTTCTAAATAAGAGTTGAGGTGCTGCTATGGTTCTCTTGATTGAATACGAGTGTGAGCAAACAATCCCAAGCATTTATCAATATAGCACAAGTATATCAAGCATATAAGAGATATGAGCAATAAGCATAAGCAAGATATAAACATAAGTGAGAGATAGAGAGAGCAATCGCAAACACGGGAGATTTATTTCGAGGTTCGAGCACCCATGTTCTACGTCCCCGCCTTCAACACTATGAAGGATTTACACTATAAACCGATCCCACCGGATCACTCGGTGCCACAACACCTATAAGGAGTTCACACTAGAACTCTTAGACTCACTTGTCCCTCTCTTGTTCCCGCACGAACAACACACGCAAGCACACTAGCTTGCCGAGGCCGCACTCTACACCGAGCTCCCACAAAAACTCAAAACAATGCGAACCCGCAAGTCTGCCTCCTCAAATACAAGAATGAACACTTGGTGATCTAAACACTTTGATCACCTAAAAACAATCTCACAACAACTCTCCTATAGGAATGATATAGCAATGGAAAGCTCAAACATGTGTGAGAAAACAAGGATTGAATTGGTTGTGAAAAACTCAAGAAATCTCTTTTCAAAACACTCTTGAAAAACTCTCCTTTAATATGGAAGTATTTTCTCTAAAACAAGTGGAGAAAACCTCTACAATAGATAGGAAAAACTGGCTTTGAAATTCTCCAACAATCTTGTCTAAAACAGCCTAAGGGAAGCCTCTTTTATAGGAATCCAAAATCTGCCCGTTGGAGGCCAACTCAGCAGTTCAGACTGCTGACAGTCGACCGCCAACGGTCAGATTTCCGACCGTTGGGAAGGTCGGTCGACCGGCCGGTCGACCGCCTTAAGGGCAATGGCCTAGCGGTCGACCGCCCGGTCGACTGGGCCATTTCCAGAGAGTAGAGACTCTCTGGCGGTCGACCCTGCGGTCGACCGGCCCAAGCTGTGCACGTCTGTGCACATTGGTCGACCGGAGCGGTCGACTGACTTCTTGCTCGGTCGACCGCCCGGTCGACCAGCAGAAGGCTGGTCCAGCAATATTAAGGGATTAAAAACTTGTTATTTTATCTTTAATAAAATCTCATAAAATCTCTAAAAATCTACAAAAATAAGTTCAGTAATATACTTTGATATACAAACATGTTTGAGTAAAAATCAAAACATGCTACAAATATTTGAACTATTTTTATGTTATGAAAATTTTGACTTTAAAAAAAATCTGTATTTTTCCAAATCAATTTTTTCAAAACTTCTCCAAATACAAAAATAAGATATTTTAAACACTTTTGAACCTTAGAGTGTATGGATATGATCCACTTCACATATATGATGAAATACCTATGTTTTTGACAATAAGCACTAAAATCGTTTTGGTAAAACACATGTATACTTTGAATCTCAAAAACCAAAACAGTATTTTCTAAAACTAAAAATCTTTTATGAAAACACATCTAAATCTTGTGTGTGTATGTACTTGAGCAATCTACCAACTAATCTATCCTTTACATTTTATATAAAAATAAAATCTTGACACTTACAAACTTGACACAAGTCTTCTCTTGAAAGTCTTCTCTTGAAAATTTTCTTCTTCTTCTTGACTTGGTCCAAACCATGATCCAATGAGCTATACTCTTCTTGAGTACTTGATGCGATCTTTGATGTGTGAGCTCTTGAATCAACATGTGCTAGCTCCAAAACTTGACTTTAAATCCTTTGTTGAAGCTAAACACCAACTAAGATCTTGATCACATAACTGAGACAATTAAACACGAGATCATTAGTACTATAACTATATGAGTTAGTCATCATCAAAACTAGAGTGATGGGCCTTTGGGCCAACAGGCTTCTGCACGTTTCTGTGCACATCGGTCGGTTAGGGATTATTAGGGATTAAAACTTGATTTTTCAATATCCTATAAAATCTCATAAAATCACTTAACATTCACAAAAATAAGTTCATTAAAATAATTTGAATTACAAATATGTGTGATTAAAAATCAACACATATTACCTATTGATCTATTTTTGCGATAAAGAATTTTAGTTTTAAACCAGAAGCAGCATTTTCAAAATAAATCTTCAATTTGGAAAATGATTTTTTCAAAACTTGTTCAAATTCAAAAATAAGATATTAAAACTCAATTGAAGCATAATGTGTATGGATATAATCCAAAACACATATAAAATGAAATATCTAGGTTTTTGACAATTAAACTCTAAACAAATTTTGATAAATACAAAACTTTAAACCATGAACTCAAAACATCAAACTAAGTTTTTCTAAACATTTGAACCAACAAAATATATAGATGAAATTCAATATACATATAAAACATGTAAACTTATTTTGACGATATCTATTCATGAAACATAAAGATATCTTCTTTGAAGCTAAAAACTAAAACGGTATTTTCTAAAATCAAAACTATTCTTATGAAAATACTATATAAATTTAGTGTCTGTGTGTGTGAGAGCTTGAGCAATTCACAATTAATCTATTCTTTACATCTTGTCTAAAACATAAAATCTTAATACTTACAAACATAAACTCAAGTCTTGAAAATATTCTCTAGAAAATCTTCTTCTCTATCTTAACTTGGGCCAAACCTTAATTCAAAGAGCTAGACTCCTATTAAGTACTTAATACGATCTTGATGCGCAAGCTCTTGAATCAACACGTGCTAGCTTCAAAATGTGACTTCGAATCTTTTGTTGAAGCTAAATACCGAATAAGATTTTGATCAAATATCTAAAATTAAATAAGCACAAGATCATTAGTACTATAACTACATGAGTTAATCATCATCAAAACTAGGGTGATGAACCTTTGTGCCAATAATCTCCCCCTTTTTTATGATGACAAAACTCATAAAGTTATATATGCATGGATTAAAAATAAGCTTCATAGAAGTTTCCCCTTAACTCATGCATAGCAAAAAAATAATAAAGATATTCAATGAAAGCAAATAAACTAAAAACAAATATATATGCATAAACAATAAAAATTAAGCATGCATATATAAACTCTCTAAATTCTTCTCCTCCTTTTTGTCAATTTATCAACAAAGAGGTGAAGACAATTAAACAATAAAAATGTATATGCGATATACATTCATGAAGAGGAGAGATGTTAAGTTAGCTCCCCCTACATACATGCATTGCATGGAAAAGGGATGAGTAGACCCTAACCCACATAAAATATAATATACAATGCATAAGAGGAGATGTTAAACTCCCCCTACACACGTGTATCACTTAAAGAAGAGAGGTCAAGCTCTGCTATATGTAAAATAAACTCAACATGAATTTATACATGGAGGAGCCCTTGCATATAAGCAATATATTTCAAAAAAATTTTGAAAAAAATTTTGAGATCACTTTTAAAACAAAATTTGAAATTTGTTGAAGTCAACAAAAAAAAATTTTATACCAATTTAAATCAAATTGTAGTTGACAAAACAAATATTGGTATCACTTGTAGATGAACAAAATTATTATGATACCAATAGTAAATTTTGATACCAATTGAATGTGAAATTGATATCAATGGTAAAATAAGCACAACCTAAATCACATATATGTATGTATGTATGAAAATGAAAATACCATTTGAAATTTGAAGCATACATATATAAGAAAACAAATATTAGTATAAAAAAATGAAATAACATGAAGACATGTGTATAACTCATTCCTACCACCCTATTCATGCACATGTTTGAAAGATATTCAATAAGGTACACAAGGCATGGTCTCCCAACCATCCGCCCTTAGTTGGTAGGAGTTTTCAAAATAAGAGTTTGAAAATAATTTAATATGTTTGAAAGCTCTACCAATTAAAGAATCAAGAAACTAGTTTAAAATAACTTTTGAAAAACTAATTAAAGATCCTTCAAAACGTGAAACCAAATCATATATCCATGAAGCATGCTAAATACACAAAAATTGTCACTTAAAATCTATAAGACACAAAAAATAGCTCATGAAAATAAGATCTGAGTAAACAAAAGAAATGTGAGGGCACAAGAATCATGTGAATAGCATATTCATGAAAAATAAACAGAAAAGCTCAAAACACCAAAACAAATGAAAATCATAAAAAAAACAATTTCATCAAAATTAAACAAGCTTCAAGGTATATGGATGTTTTATCGAAACTAAAAGTATACATACATATCCTAAACACAAACAAGTCCATTAAAAACTTTTGCATGAAAGCAAGTGACTCAAGGATGTACATGTATATCTATTAGTTTTAAAAAAAAATAAAATAAACATGAAGCTAAACATATACAAAAATAGGGAAAGCAAGTGTAAATGAAAGAATCATGAAAACTAGGTTATACATGTACATGTAATGAGTACAAATGAGCAATGAAGTATGAATACATAATAATCAAGTGTAGCTCACTACTTGTACAAGTATAAACACAAGTTTTAACGAAAATTACATCTAAACAAGTAATCACCACATGAAGCATAAAACAAAC
Source organism: Agave tequilana (assembly GCA_038442645.1). Taxonomy (NCBI): domain Eukaryota; kingdom Viridiplantae; phylum Streptophyta; class Magnoliopsida; order Asparagales; family Asparagaceae; genus Agave; species Agave tequilana. Next base: position 24,999 of record JAVJIF010019072.1, on the reverse strand, counting down.
ATGATCATTAGGCTAAATGCACATGTTTTAGAACTAGTGTATACATAACAGTTAAATAATAGTGAGAACACAAAATATGAATCCATTTGAACAAGGCTGTATCTCAAAGACTATCTATGTATATCATATGTCTAATAACATTACATTTAACATAATGAACATTGAAACCCAAGATATGCTAAAAATATTTATATGAAAGCATGTAAACAAAAATGAGAGTTAGAAATAGTTACCAAAATCAATAAACCAATCTCTAGGTCTCCAAAATATGGTGGTCCTCCCACCTAAACGTCCTTGATAGTGATGCATCAATTGGGCATGTCCATCTAGCTCATGCATCCACCACCAAGGCACCATCCCTCTTACGTCATGTGAGAGCCCGCACCTACATCAAACACAAGAGGTGGTGATTTTGGTACCCATATGCTCTTTTTGGGTTCACGGGGGTTAGAAACAAATGGAACCCAAACATTATTATTAGCAAATTTTTAAAAAATTATTTATCAACAAAATTTTGCTAAGTGGCCTTTGCGGCCGCAATGTGTAATTTGTACACTCTAGCATGCATATGAGTCGTGTGAGTGTGAGCATGGTTTGCATATGTATGCCGTGGGATTTGTTCATGAACATGTGGAATTTCTTTCTTGTGAAACATGAATTACAATATATTACATTTAAATGCATATTGGCTCAAAGTGGAGCCCAAACAATCAGTGTTCTTCTTCAAAATAGAAATATCATTATTAATTTTGGAAGAAGAGACATGAGACACAAAATTCTTTTTCTTTTTAGAAATAGAAATATTTTCTTTTTCTTTCAAAAAATTTTTGTTTTTCAAAGAGTTATTTTTCTTTAAGGCAATCTCCTTTTCTTTTTCAATTAAAACAACTTGGTTTTTCAAAACTTCATTTTCTTTTAAAACAATTTTTATTTTATTTTTAAAAAAATCTTTTTCCTTTAAAATCAAATCATTTTTATTTTTCAAACTTTAGTTTTTTATTTTTAACAAATCATATTTTTTAATAAGTATCTTGCAAAGTAAAGCAAGACCACCATATGGCATCTCTTCTTCAAGCTCGGAATCAGAATTTACCTTAAGAGGGTCATCCCTTTGGACCATGTAGCACATGTTAGAAGTAGAACTTCCATCATCTGAGTCACTCCCCACGTAGTATTACTTTTGTTCTGCCAAAAGAGATAAGGGTGTTCCATACTGCAAAAGCCGAATCAAAGTTAGCAACCCTAAATAAATAATCATCATTTAGGGTACTCTTTATAGCATGGATGGCTTTTGTATTAACCTTAAGATATTTTCCATTTAAAAAGTAAGGATCTTTAATAGTGGCAAAACAGACATGAATACCGAGGACTTTTAGGTACATGGACATCTTAACTTTCCAAGTTAGGAAGTTAAGAATGTCAAACTTAGGAGGTGTCATGAAATCTATGTGTGTGCGAACAAATATTGTGATCAGCTAAAATAGGATCTTTAACTTAAGGTAGTTAGACCCAAATTAAGAGCACCAAGCTCTGATGTCACTTATAACTACCCTAGAGGGGGAGTGAATATGTGACATGCTAGTCTAATGCACAACAATGCGGAATTAACACTAATTATGTAAACTAAAAATTATTACGCAAACACACAAAGTATAACATAATAATGTAGCCGAATTCCCGGTGAAGGGTTCTGGACTATCTCCTCAAGATTCCTCTAGATTAAAAGTTGAGGTGCCACTATGCCTCTCTTGGTTGAATACAAGTGTGAGCAAATAATCTCAAGCATATATCAAGCATATAAAGAGATAAACAATATAAGTATGCAAGATATATAAACACAAGTGAGAGAGAGATGAGCAATCATAAACATGGGAGAATTACTTCGAAGTTCGAGCACACTTGCTCTACGTCCCCCCTTCAACACTATGAAGGATTTTCACTGTAATCAATCCTGCAAGATCACCCGGTGCCTCAACACCTACAACGAGCTTCTTCAAGTACTCTTGAACTTGCAAGTCCCTCACTTGTTCCTGCAAGAACAACATACGCAAGCACACTAGCTTGTTGAGGCCGCACCTCTACAATGAGCTCCCTTACGAACTCTACACAATGCAAAACCACAAGCTCGCCTTCTCAAATATAATGATGAAACCTTGGTGATCTCTACACTTTGATCATCAAAAACACTGTCATAACAAAGCTCCTATAGGATAGATATGGCAATGGAAAAGCTCAACCTTGTGTAAGAAAACAAAGTAGATAGAATGGTGGAAAACTCAAGAAATCTCTTTTGAAAACACTATTTAAAAACTCTCCTTTGATATAAAAGTTTTAGCCCAAAAACATGTGGAGAAAAACTCTAAGAGAGAAAGAAAAACTGGCTCTAAAATTTCTCCAAAATCTTATATAAAACTAGCCAAAATAGCCCCCTTTTATAGAGCTTCAAAAACTTGTCGTTATAGCAACTCCCTAGGCCAGATGACCTGCAGATTGACCGGCCGATCGATCAACCACCGGTCATATTTATGACGTTGGGGTTGCCGGTTGACCGCACCCAGGTCTTGACCTATCGGTCGATCAGTCGGTCAACCGAGGCAAGAACCAGAGAGCAAAGCCCTCTGGCCGGTCGACTGATCGGTCGACTGGGGCCATATCCAGAGGGTAAACTCTCTGGATCGGTTGACCGCCCGGTCGACCGGCCCTTAAGCCAGGTTTGTGCACGTTTCTATGCACATCGGTCAACTGCTCGGTCGACCGACTTCTACTTCGGTCCACCGCCAGAAGGCCAGATCAGAGATTATTAGGGATTAAAACTTGGTGTTTCAATATCCTATAAAATATCATAAAATCAAATAAAATCCACAAAAATAAGTTCATTGAAATACTTTGAATTACAAATATGTGTGATAAAAAATCAACATATATTACAAACATATTGGACTATTTTTGCGGTAAAGAATTTTAGCTTTAAACCAAAAATCATATTTCAAAATCAATCTTCAATTTGAAAAATGATTTTTTCAAAACTTATTCAAATACAAAAATAAGATATTAAAACTCATTTGAAGTATAGTGTGTATGGATATGATCCAATACACATATAAAATGAAATATTATGTTTTTGACAATTAAGCTCTAAACAAAGTTTTGATAAATACAAAACTTAAAAACCATGAACTTGAAACATCAAACTAAGTTTTTCTAAATATTTGAACCAACAATGTATATAGATGAAATTCAATATACATAGAAAACATGTAAACTTGTTTTGATGAACTCTATTCATGAAACATAAAGTTATCTTCTCTGAAGCTCAAAACCAAACCGATATTTTCTAAAATCAAAACTAGTCCTATAAAAATAATATATAAATTTTGTGTGTGTGTGTATGAGCTTGAGCAATTCACAACTAATCGATCCTTTACATCTTGTCTAAAACACAAAATCTTAACACTTACAAATATAGACTCAAGTCTTGAAAATCTTCTCTAGAATATCTTCTTTCCATCTTGACTTGATCCAAACCTTGATTCAAAGAGCTAGACTTTTCTCGAGTACTTCATGTGATCTTAATGCGAGAGCTCTTGAATCAACACATGAAAGATTCAAAACTTGACTTTGAATCTTTTGTTGAAGCTAAACACCGACTAAGATCTTGATCAAATATCAAGATCAAATATCTAAAACTAAATGAGCACAAGATCATTAGTAGTATAACTACATGAGTTCATTATCATCAAAACTAGGATGATGGACCTTTGGGCCAACAACTTAGTATTATGCTTGCACTTACATTGATCAAAGAAAGCTATTGAAGCACCTCAACTCTTATAAAAGAGGAACTTAAGGAGAAGTTTTAGAGCCCTTCCTTGGGAATTCAGCTTCACTTCTTTATTATCATTTATGTATTGAGTTTTTATTAGGTTAGAATTTTAAATTCCGTATTTGATTAACACATCACCTATTTACCCCCATCCAAATAATTTTCAATTGGTATCAGGGTTAATGCTCCTAATATTCGGTTTAACCACTGAGGAGTGATACTTATTTGCTATTCACTTTATTTTTTTACATACAATCATGGATTTTCTTGCTCCATCTATGTTTGATGTTAGTAACATCGATATGTGAAAAATCAAAATGAGTTCATATCTTAAAGCTCTCGGATTACATTTTTATCTTGCCACTACAAGAAGATCATATATGAAAATAACAAATATTTTAAGGCTAATTAACAAGCTACTATTGCACTTAAGCAAATTCTTAACAATGATTATCTTTCTAGAGTGTCTAATTGTGATTCTGCTTTTGCAGTGTGAAACACGTTGATCTCGCTTGATGAACAAATTTCAAATAATATAGAGAGAGAATCAAGAGAAGTAGATTCCGATAAAAAATGCTTCATGGTCCAAGGGAATGACTCTCTTAAGATAAACTGGAAATATGATCTTAATGAGGATGCTAATATGCTTAATGAAGAGCTTGCCATGTTTTGTGAAGTGTTATTGAAAAAATATAAATTATTGAAAAATAAGAGTTTAAAATTGAAGAAAGAAAATGAATTTTATCTTCTAAACTTGATTTTGTCTTAGAAGAGAAAGAAGAAGTTTCAAATGAAAGAGACTTTGCTTCAAAAGAAAAGAATTCTTTTAAAACTCAATTTGATTTTGTTTCAAATGAAAATGAGTCTTTAAAAAAAATTGTTTAATTTCAAAAAAAATCATCCTTCAAAAAATGATTTGGTTCAAAAAGAAAAGATTTCTATTTTCAAAAAAAGATTTTTGTTTCTTATATTCATGTTGTTTTTTCTTTGATTGTTGAAAATGAAATTTGTGTTTTGAAGAAGAATATTGATTGTTTAGGCTCAATTTTGGGCCAATATGCTTTTGATCATAAGAGATTAGAATTCTTGTTTTAAAAGAAATAAGCTCCACATATACATGCACACCCTCCATGGCATACACCTCATGCACATCATGCTCACAGCCACATATATACTAAAGTGTACACTTGTACACATTGTGTTCGCAAAGGCCATTTGGCACAATTATGATATGATAGAATAAATATATCTAATGACAATGTTTTGGTCGAAAGAGTACTGACCTTTAAGGATCCAAAAAGATTTGGGTACCAAAATTCACATCTATTGTGTTTGATGTAGGTGTGAGCTCTCACAAGACGTGAGAGGTTTGATGCCTTGGTGGTTGATGCAAAATGAGCTTTATTTGCCCAGAGGCTTTTCATCTTAATTTTGATGATGACTAACTTATGAAGATTAGTTACTAATGATCTTGTGTTTATATAGTTTTAGTTACTGATCAAGATCGTAGTAGGTATTTAGCTCCAACAAAGGAGTTTTGGAGCTAACACATATAGATTCAAAAGCTCGCGCATTAAGATCGCATCTAGCACTCGAATAGAGTCAAGCTCTTTGAATCGTGTTTGGATCGAGTCGGTTTTGAGAAGGAGTTCTACAAGAAGACTTCAGTTTATTTAGTTTTTAGTTTGTGTTTAGATCTTGTGCAAGATAGACTACTATTGGTATGCTCAAATTCACACACACACACAAAAGTTTAATACGTTTGGTTTTCAGTTTAACGGTTTTGGATTCAAGTACGCATATACATGGTTTTCATGAATAGATAGAGTCAAAACAAGTTTACATGGTTTAATGTATATAGGATTTCATCTATATACATCTATGCTTCATATATTTGAAAAACTTATTTTGATGATTCTATTTCATGTGTTTAGAGTTTTGTAATTAACAAAAATTATTTTGGATTTATTGTCAAAAATATGGATATATCTTTATATGTGTTTTGAATTCTATCCATACACTCTATGATTCAAAAGAGTATAAATATCTTGTTTTTGTATTTATACAAGTTAGAGAAAAATCGGATTCTCATTTCAAAGTTTGATTTTTGAAAAATATTGGTTTTGTGTTTATGCTTAATTTCTATATCACAAAAATAGTTCGAATAGTTTGTAATATGTGTTAATTTTTTGTCACACATATTTGTTCTTTAAATATTTATAAGAACTTATTTTTATGAAATTTATGAGTTTTATGAGATTTTTATAGGTATTAAAAAGACCAAGTTTTAAACCCTTAACCCTATCCTGAGCCTGCTGGCGGTCGACCGGTCTGTCGACCGATGTGCACAAAAACGTGTACAAGGCTTTGCCTATAAGGCCGATCGACCGACTGTAATTACCGAACTCTCGGGTAGCGCCGGTCGACGGGCAGTCGACCGGCAAGGCTAAGTGCCATTAGGCTCAGTCAACCGGGCGATCGACCGGTAGGCGAGTTTGCCTGGGGCGGTCGACAGGTGGCTCAATGGTCAGAAATATGACTATTGGCCGGTCGACCGGCAGGTCAAAAATGACCATTTCTGGACCCCAATGGCTATTGTCTTGAGAGCCTATAAATAGGGGTTCTCTCAAGGCTTTTTAGCCAAGGGTTTTGAGAGCTATTCTTTTTTAGTGGTTTGCAGCATGTTTTAAGAGAAGTTTTTGAGCCTAAAAATTTTATCTTTTATTCGTTTCAAAATGTTGGAAAAGTCAAAGAAAAGAGAGCCTTTGGGAAATTGGTTTTGATCTTTCTTTACATATCTATTTAGTGTTTTTTCAAGTATTTTTCTTTGTTATTCTCTTTTTAAAATACTTTATTTTTTCACATTTGAGCTGTCATCTCTAATCCTATCTATAGGATCTTATTTTTGTGAGAAAATTTATTTGTGGTCTATTGTGATCAGCAAGTGTTATTTGTGAACAATGGATCACTAATATTGTAATCTTTCTTTGCTTTGGCTTTGTGCTTATCCCTCTTGTGTAGAGATGATTGTGTTTGAGAGAGGAGTAGTGTACTCCAAGTGTAGAGTTGTAATTCCTCAGTGGAGGTCCCTTTGTGGAAGGTCCTATTTGGATATAATGGAAATCCTTTGTGTGAAGGCGGGGACGTAGAACAGTGGCTCGAACCTCAAAACATATCTTGTTGTTTGTGTTTGATCCACTATCTCTCAACCCTATCTCTCTTATATCTTGCATTGCTTCATATTGCACATATTCATATGCTAGATATAGTTTGTGTGTGCCTACACTTGTGTTGAACCAAGAGAGCTTCATATAGCACCTCAACTCTTAATTTAGAGGAATCTCGAGTAGTAGTTCCAGAGCCCTCACGGGGAATCCGGGCTCACTCTTGATTACATATAGTGTGTTGCAATAGAGTTTTAAATTACGCATCATTTGTCCTAGATTAGCTAGTACACCTATTTAACCTCCCTCTAGGTATATTTCAATTGGTATCAGAGCCTACACTCCCAATATTCGGTTTAACCACCTAAGAGTGAGATCTTAAATTGCTAATCTAGATTTGCATTTGTTGAAACTTACAATTTGATAGATTTTGATGATGGATAACAAAAGTGATACAGATGCATTGGAGCTCTATCTCAAGAGTTTATATTAACTTCTGGTTGCTCAAGTTCATATAAAGATTTTGACTATTTTTGTGTATTTTTAGAATTTTGTTAAAAGCCTTGATCACACACACAATAAAGTCATATAGTCGACTTATTCCCTAGTCTAGTCGACTAACATATCCTCTAGTCAACTTGCTCGTTTATATAGTCGACTAAGTCTTTTCACAAAAATATATCAGTTCTCTGTTTGTTGACTTACCCTTACTACTAGTCGACTAAGTTTAGTCTTCAGAGACTTGTTATTCTGTGTCAGTTTTGATATAGTTGACTTGATACCTTGACTAGTCGACTAACTCAGGCAAAAAATTTTCTTCTAGTCGACTACTTCTATACCCTAGTCAACTAAAAGTGGTTTCTGACTGTTAATCAGTTATTAATTTCTGCTATTTTATCTAGCGTTCTGATTTTTTTAAATTGAGTTGATAACTTTCCTAACTGACCATTGATTTCACTTATAAATAGAGATATTGTTCTAGGATGAATACACCAATTCAAATCACAAGTTTTCTGCCCAAAAATCTGTTCAAAAATTCTGTTTTTCAGAAAACTTGTTTCTACTTTCTATTCTTCACACAATGCCAATTCTACTATGAAGAATTCTGAGAGTCCACCTATAAGAGACCTTGTTCACAATCACGTATAAGATTCAAGGCTTATAGGATTCATTGTAATCATTTAAAGAGTTATTGTCTTCTTGGTGTAAAGAATAGTTGTACAGATTTGACAAAGGTTGTTTTGTCAAGTAGTGTACAAGGAGTAGATTTTGGGGTGTGTCAAAATCAGGATAAGAAAAATCTCAAGCGGGTTGCTTGCGGACTAGACGTAGGTCATAAGGACCGAAGCAGGATAAAATCTCTTTTGTTTGCGTTTGTATTTTTCTGAGATTTATTCTGTGAATTTTACTTTCCTGCAAGTAGTTTATTTTAAAAGTTTAAAGACATTATTCACCGCCTCTAGTGTTTGTGTTGCCTTATTTATAGATCCTACACTTAGTATCAGAGAGAGGATGGCAACGGAGTTTCCTTCATCACAATTTAAAGAAGGACATTCTACACAACGTCCACCATTATTTGATGAATCAAACTATAACTACTTGAAGTGTAGAATGAAGATCTACTTGTAATCACTCAACTTGAACTATAGAATATAGTGGAAGCACCATATACCAAACCTAAAACCAATTATGATGCATGGAGTGAAGAACAGAAGAAGTCTGTCAACCCTGATGCCAAGGCAATGAACGCGCTTTTCTGTGTCTTGAACAAAGAAGAATCCAATCATGTGTCAACATCCAAATCTGCAAATCAAATATGACAGATTTTACAGGTAACACATGAAGGTACAAATAAAGTTAGAAGAATCTAAAATTTTTGTTCTTGTTCACAGGTTTGAACTCCTCAAAATGAAGGAGAATGAAACCATTGCAGAAATGGTTCCAAGGTTCACCGACATTACAAATTTCTTAGTAGCCCTTGAAAAGGAATACACTGAAGTTGAAAAAGTCAGAAAGATTCTTCGTGCACTTAGTCAGATTGGGAGAAGAAAACTACGGCAATAGAAGAAATAAATTATCTCTCAATAATGTCATTAGAAAACCTTATTGGTAATTAATGGTATATGACGTGCAACTTAAAGATAGAAAAAAGGATGAACAACAACTTCAATCTAAGAAAAAAATACTTGCCTTCCATACATCCTCGATATGGACAATTCAGATGACGATAAAGAGGAGATGGCAATACTTTCAAGAAAATTCAAAAAGTTATTAAAACAAGGTAAGTTTAAAAAGAATAAAGATACTAATGATAATTCTATTTGTTTTAAGTGTAACAAACCAGGTCACATAAAAAAGGATTGCCCATTGATGAAACTTAAAGGAAATTTCAAGAATTTAATAAGTTCAACAAAAAAAAGAAAGCCTTCCATGTAACTTGGGATGGCAACGAGTCATCTTCTCTGATGATGAAGAAGCCACTGAAACCGCAAATATCTGCTTCATGGCTCAAGAAGATGAGGTACAAGATTATGCCGAATTATTAGAAGCATTTAATGAACTTTATGATGATTTCAAAAATGAAAAGATTAAAAATAAAGTTTTAACAAAAGAAAATGACAAACTTATCAAAGAAAATTCAATTTATATTTCTCAAATATCTTCATTAAATTCTCAAAAATCTGACTTTGAAAAAGTTATTCATCTTTAAAAATGGTTAATGAGAATTTCTTAAAAGAGAATTCTTTGCTTAAAAAAGAAACCGTTTTTTAATTCTAGAATTACTATTTTAGATAAAGAAATGATTAGTTTCAAAATTAAGTATGAAGAAATTTTGAAAAATGTGAAAAAATTTAATAAAGGAAAAAAAATTTAAATGATTTATTGTCTTATAAAAGATGTCAAATAATCATTTTTGTCTTGGATTTTTAAAAGATAAGATTGAAAAACTACACATGTTGGTCTTGGATTTTCAAAAAATAATTTTGTAAAATCTACACATTTTTATAAAAAAATAATCATAATCCATATAATTCTTTTGTGAAAAGTAATACTGATATTATTTCAAAAAGAATTAAGAACAAATATATATGAATTCCTAAAAATCTAAATAATGTGGATAAAAATGCTTATATTGCATCATATAATTCTTTTGTGAAAAGAAATACTGATATTATTTCAAAAAAAATAGGAACAAATATATATAAACTCCTTAAAATCTAAATAATATGGATAAAAATTCTTATATTGCATCATATATACAACATGTATGTAATTCTTGTAATTATGTTTATACTAACAAATGAAAACCAAATTCAAATTGGATTTGGGTTCCTAAAGGCTAATCTTTTTCGGACCCTATCATGATGGGTACCATATAAAATATTTTATCTTATAGGTACCTTATAAAGAAAAGTGGATACTTGATAGTGGTTGTTCCAAATACATGACCGGTCACATTCAACTACTGCTTTCATTCAAATCAAAAAAAGAGGTACAGTAATATTTGGAGACAATAATAAAGGAAAGGTTATTGATATTGGCATGGTTGGTAACATTGCGAAACCCCTTATTGAAAATGTTCCTTTGGTAAGAGGTTTAAAACACAATCTATTAAGTATTAGTCAGTTATGTGATAAGGGTTATAAAATTATTTTTAAAAAAGATGCATGTCTTGTATATGATACCAATATGAAAGATATTCTGTTTAAAAGTTCTCGTAACAATAATATTTATGAGTTATCAATAACTTGTATATCATCAAATGATAACTTATGTTTACTTGCTTCTAATAATGATTATTTTTTATGGCATAAAAGATTTGATCATTTAAATATAAAAATAATTTTTATTATTTCTAAATTTAATTTAGTTAAAGGCCTTCCAAAAATAGCTTTTAAAAAGAATTATTTTTGTGAATCTTGTCAATTAGGAAAACAAGTTAAATCATCTTTTAAATCTAAAGATTTAGTTTCTACAAATAGACCTTTAGAACTATTGCATTTGGACTAATTTGGTCCTACTCGTGTTGCTTCTTTAAACAAAAATAGGTATGGTTTTTGTTATTGTTGATGATTATTCACGTTTTCATGGGTAATTTTTTTAAAGAATAAAAATGATACTTTTAATGAGTTTTCAAGTTTTTGTAAAAGAATTCAAAATCAAAAGTCTCTAAATATAGTCACTATTCGAAGTGATCATGGAGGAGAATTTGAAAATGAATCTTTTGCAAATTTTTGTGATAAGTATAGCATTACACATAACATTTTTTTTCTTAGAGTATCTCCTCAAAATGGTCTTGTGGAGAGAAAGAATAGGACCTTACAAGAATGTGCTTGAACTATGCTTATGGACAGTCTTTTACCAAAATATTTTTGAGCTGAAGCTGTTGCTACTGCATGTTATGTTTTAAATCATGTGCTTATTCAACCTATTTTAAATAAAACATCTTATGGATTATTTTATAACAGAATTTCAAATGTTTCTTATTTCAAGATTTTTGGATGTAAATATTTTATATTAAATACAAGAGATGCTTTAGATAAATTTGATGCTAGATCCAATGAAGGTATTTTTGTTGGATATTTTACTCAAAGTAAAACATATAGAATTTTTAATAAGAAAACATTTACAATTGAAGAATCATTACATGTTAAATTTGATGAATCTTTGACTAAACCTATTTCTTATACTTCTTCACATGATGATGATGATATCATAGATACTCTTATTGATAATATTATTATATCTTCTGATAATACTAACATTTCTAATGTTGATGAGACTCCTACTGAGTTATCTAAAGCATATGTTGAAGTAAGAAATCATCCACACGATTTGGTTATTGGAGATATAACTCAAGTCATTCAGACTAGATTCAAGTTGAACTACATGACACAAATTGCTTTCATATCACTCATTGAACTGAAGAATATCAAAGAAGCATGTGCAGATGATTTTTGGACTATTGCAAAGCAAGAAGAGTTGAATCAATTTGTCAGAAATGATGTTTGGGATCTTATACAACGTCCTACTAATCATCCAGTTATCGATACTAGATGGGTATTTAAGAACAAATTTGATGAATCACGTCAAGTTATTAAGAACAAAGTAAGGTTAGTTGCACAAAGATACAATCAAGAAGAAGGTATTGATTTTGAGAAATTTATGCACCAGTAGCTAGACTTGAATCCATTCATATTTTATTTGTTTTTGCTTGTTTTATGAATTTCAAACTTTTCAAATGGACGTTAAAAGTGCATTTTTAAATAGTTATTAAAGAAACTGTTTATGTTGAACAACCTCCAGGTTTTGAATATGAAAAATTTTCAAACCATATTTTTAAACTTAAGAAAACTTTATATGGTTTAAAACAAGCACTACGTGCTTAGTATGATAGAGTAAAAAGTTTTTTTTTTAAATTCTGATTTTAAGAAGGGAAGAGCAGATACTTCACTTTTTATTAAACATGCTAATAAAGATATCTTAATTATACAAATATATATTGATGTATTTTATTTGAATCTACTAACGATAATCTTTGACAAGAATTTTTTAAGACTATGCAGAGTGAATTGGAGATGAGCCACATGGGTGAACTTAATTACTTTCTCGGTTTGCAAATAAAGCAAATGAATGATGAAATCTTCACTTACCAGTGCAAGTATGGAAAATTCTGGTAAAAAAAACATTCCCATGAGTATTACTACATTTCTAGACAAAGATGAAAATAGTAAGAATGTTGATAACTGAATCTATTTGGTAAGCTGAGGATGATCCCAGATCTAGTTAGAACAAATCAAGGATTGGGGCAAATGTTCAGCTGAAGATCAGAGCAAATCAGAAAGATAACACCAAATGGAAACCGATAAAATTCAAATTTTTATAAATCCATTTTGGTTAGCTAAAGATCAACCGAGGATAACATCAAATACTGAGAAATAAATGGATAGAGAGAAGATCAACGGATGAGATGAAGCAAGTTTGATTCAGATTCTGACTGAATACATTTTAGTATTTGAATCATAACTTTCGCTACCGAATCTCAAATCTAATGATTCAAGATGATCCAGAAAGCAAACTTACAGGGATACAACTCTTATGTTGATCACTATTTTTAATTCTATCATTTGAAAAATGATATTCAGCAATTAACACGCCAACAAACTGCAGATCAGAACTGAATATCCACATCAAATCAAGTTTGGAGATAAGGGGAGGATTCAAATTCAGAAATAACCAGCTTTTCCTATCTTCATACTCCTCTAACCTCTGCATTTCTTCTATAAATACCCGCAATCTCAAAGACAAAGAGAACGACCAAGCAGAGAATAGAACTTAGGCTAATTTATAGTTTGTAACTTAGTTTTTATTTTCTTTCATGTAATTTTTGTTTTATTTATGTAACAGAGAGGAGAGGATATTTTCATGGAGGAATGAGAGCAAGCTTGTACTGAAGGTGACACCAGTGTAAGTGATCTTTTCTTCCATTATTATTTGAATCGAATCGAGGTTTCCTTTTCTTTTCTACTCTTGTTTTTGTTCGCTTTTCTCTTTTGTGTTTGTGGATCCAAATGAAACCGATAGCCTCGAAGTTGCCTTCTCCTTGCAAGTGTCGTTGATGGCTTATGGTGATGGACATCCATTTCTATGGTAGTATAGCTCGCCCCTCCATTTCTATGAGATCTTCCCCATTCCCGATTTACACTATGAAAATGAAGGGGCAAGCTATACTACCATAGAAATGGATGTCCATCACCATAAGCCATCAACGACAGTTGCAAGAAGAAGGCAACTTCGAGGCTATCGGTTTCATTTGGATCCACAAACACAAAAGAGGAAAGCGAACAAAAACAAGAGTAGAAAAGAAAAGGAAACCTCGATTCGATTCAAATAACAATGGAAGAAAAGATCACTTACACTGGTGTCACCTTCAGTACAAGCTTGCTCTCATTCCTCCATGAAAATATCCTCTCTTCTCTGTTACATAAATAAAACAAAAATTACATGAAAGAAAATAAAAACCTAAGTTACAAACTACAAATTAGACTAAGTTCTATTCTCTGCTTGGTCGTTCTCTTTGTCTTTGAGATTGCAGGTATTTATAGAAGAAATACAGAGATTATAGGAGTATGAAGATAGGAAAAGCTGGCTATTTCTGAATTTAAATCCTCCCCTTATCTTCAAACTTGATTTGATGTGGATATTCAGTTCTGATCTGCAGTTTATTGGCATGTTAATTGCTGGTTATCACTTACCAAATGATAGAATTAGAAATGGTGATCAACATAAGAGTTATAGCCCTATAAGTCTGCTTTCTGGATCATCTTGAATCATCAGATTTGAGATTCGGTAGCGAAAGTTATGATCCAAATACTAAAATGTATTCAGTCAGAATCTGAGTCAAACTTGCTTCATCTCATCCGTTGATCTTCTCTCTATCCATTTATTTCTCTGTATTTGATGTTATCATCGGTTGATCTTTAGCTAACAAAAATGACTTTATAAAAATCTGAATTTTATCCGTTTTCATTTGGTGTTATCTTTCTAATTTGCTCTGATCTTCAGCTGAACATTTGCCCCAATCCTTGATTTGTTCTAATTAGATCTGAGATCATCCTCAGCTAACCAAATAGATTCAATTAAATCTGATTTTAACTTGTATTTATTTAGTGTAATCCCCTTTCTCTTCATTATTATCTTCTGCAAAATAGGTATTTAAGACAAGAAAATTAGCAGATTTATTACACGATAAATGTAGGAGTGTAATGAAAAGAATACAAAATATATGTACGATCAGTTGATCAAAAAATTATATCGAGGTATGATTAGTTCTTTACTATATATTACTTCAAGTAGACCTGATATTATATTCAGTGTTTGCTTATGTGCTAGATATCAATAAAATTCTAAGCAGTGAAAATGATTCTTCAATATGTTAATAACGGAGTCAATTATGGTTTATTTTATCCGAAATCAAGCACATTTGATTTACTATCATATAGTGATGTTGATTTTACTAGATATAAATCTGATCGGAAGAGTACTAGTGCTACTTGTCACTTTTTGAGACATTCACTAATATCATAGTTCAGTAAATAATAAAATTCTGTATCATTATCAACAACCGAAGCAGAATATATCGCTGCTAGTGTTGCATGTGCTCAGATTTTATGGATGAAAACAACCTTGATTATGATATGTCTATCACAAATTCACTTATTATGTGTGATAATACCAGTGCTATTAAATTATCTAATTCATCGTTCACGTACAAATCATATTGATATTAGACATCATTTTTACGTGATCATGCTTTAAAAGATAATATTTCATTAAATTTTATATCAACTGATAATCAAGTTGCAGATATTTTTACAAAACCTCTTAAAAAATATATTATTATGAGATTTTGAAGTGATTTGGGTATTTATAATATTTTCAATATTTAAATATTTTTCAGATGTGTTTAATGCATTTTTCAATTATTAGTCGACTTAACAATGTATATAAGTCGACTTAACAGATGACCAGTCGACTAATGTAATCAAATAGAAACATGATGTTTTGTTCTATTCAGAGTTAGTCGACTATATCGACCAATTAGTCGACTAAGAAGAGGATTAGTCGACTAATCATAGACCCAAGTCGACTAACCCTATATAAAATTGTGTTCTGTTATTAGATTTTTGACATTCGAACCGGCCTATTTCTTTATTTTTTTGGATCCGATCTCTACTCATATTCAATCCTAACCATTGATCTTATTTTTACTTCTCATATTTACCCTTCCCCATCATAAAAATCCTTGTTTTTCACCCGTTCCTCTCTCTAGCAGCGGCAGTAGTCGACTACAGCAGCAGCAGAACTTATTCCTTTTTCCTTCCAATTCTGTCTTTTACTTTCAATTCCTACTTTCTCAACCTTAATTTCAGTTCTCATCATGTCTAGATCTAAGAAATCTAAGTTTACACCATCTTCATCTTCCTCTCAAACAGATTTTAGGGGTTTTCTTAAAAATCTTGCTCTAGAAGATGATTACTTAAGACTCTCTCAGTTAGAAATCTTGCCTGGTAGATTTGTTAAGTATGAAGACTTCTAAAAATATGATATTGCTTCTTTTCTTCAAAATTCTGGTCTTTAAAGCTAGGCAAAGGTATTCTTCCTTCTTGATCCACCTCTTTTACACAAATTTAACCTATGAAGATAATGATGATAATGTTCATATCTATTCTCTGGTTAAAGGTGTGCATATCAAGTTATCTCTAAAATCTTTAGGTCATATTCTTTCTATTCGGTATCACAGCCTATCTCTTAATGATATTGATATGGATAATGATTAGGTTTTTATCAAATATCTTTCTTTCAGGTCAAGGACTACCAATGACTAACAATAAATTAAAACCTGCTCCTCGTCTAATTGGTCATATCCTTGCTTATAATATATGCCCAAAAATCGAGGGTTATAACTATTATTCCTATGATTTAGCTATTTGTGTTTATGCCATCATGGCTGGACTAGAAGTTAATTGGACTAAGATAATATTAGATAATATTGTAAAGGAACATACTTTCTTCTTACTGTATGGAGCCTTTTTGTCTCATGTGTTTCAGACATTTAAAATAGATCTTGTTTCTGAAACAAGTGTCGTCAAAATTTTGAGCCATTTGATCATGTCATTCTCCATCGTATGAAACTTCATACTTTCCTCAACCTCTATCACAACCTCAGCATCCACCCTCTCCTCCTCCACAAAGTTCTACACAAGCTCCTTCCTCCTCCACTCAACCTCCATTCACTGAACCCACTTCCTCTCAACCGCCTCCTTTTTTCGATGCCTTCTACAACTCTACTTCTGCTAAAATCTTGACTCTACAAGCTCAACAAACCTTTATGCTGAACGCTCAGTTTGCATTACTCAACAATCAATCTCTACTTATGGAGCATTTTATGAATATACAACTGAAGATGGAATCTTTTGATGCCACATAAATGGAAATACTGGATCTCCTCAAGACCCATTTTCCACTACCTCCTCCTCCTAAATCCAACATTTGATGCATATGACGTTGGATTTGTTTTTGTGTTGCACATGTTTTTGGAGTTCTTACATCTTTTTGTATTTCTTTTTGGTATGACTCTTTTATTTTTCTATTGTAATAATTGACATTTTCTGTTATATTATGCAAACTTTTGGTTGTTAATGTCTACCTTTATGATCTGTGATATTTCTCTTTTGGTAATGCTAAAGGGGGAGAAGTGAAAAGTTATGTGCTATGTTATGATTCTTGATATCTTTCTGTGTTATATATGGCAAAGATATATGAATATATGGCTATGTTTTATGTCTCATGTAGGAGGAGAACACTTGTTATCTATATATTTGTTATAAGCTATTCACTACAGGGGGTGTTTCTCTGCAGGGGTGGTTTTCATACACACAGGTTGTCATCATCAAAAAGGGAAAGAATGTTGAAATTTATAGTTTGATAAATTTTGATGATGGATAACAAAAGTGATACAGATGCATTGGAGCTCTATCTCAAGAGTTTATACTGACTTCTGGTTGCTCAAGCTCATATAAAGATTTTGACTATTTTTGTGTATTTTTAAGTCTTGATCACACACACAATATAGTCATATAGTCGACTTATTCCTTAGTCTAGTCGACTAATATATCCTCTAGTCGACTTGCTCGTTTATATAGTCAACCAAGTTTTTTCACAAGAATATATCAGTTCTCTATTTGTTTACTGTAACCAACATTATTCGACTTACCCTTACTGCTAGTCGCCTAAGTTTAGTTTCTAGAGACTTGCTATTCTGTGTCAGTCTTGATATATTCGACTTGATACCTTGACTAGTCGACTAACTCAGGTAAAAATTGTTCTTCTAGTCGACTACTCCTATACCCTAGTCGACTAAAAGCAGTTTCTGACTGTTAATCAGTTATTAATTTTCTTGTGTTTTATCTAACGTTCTGATTTTCAAAATTGAGTTGATAACTTTCCTAACTGACCATTGATTTTACCTATAAATAGGGATGTTCTCTTAGGATGAATACACCAATTCAAATCACAAGTTTTCTGTCCAAAACTCTGTTCAAAAATTCTGTTTTTCAGAAAACTTGTTTCTACTTTCTGTTCTTCATACAATTCTAATTCTATTATGAAGAATTCTGAGAGTCCACCTATAAGAGACTTTGTTCGCAATCACGAACAAGATTCAGGACTTATAGGATTCATTATAATCATTCAAAGAGTTGTTGTTTTCTTAGTGTGGAGAAGAATCGTACAAATTTACAAATGTTGTGTTGTCAAGTGTGTACAAGGAGTTGATTTTGGGATGTAACAAAATCAGGATAAGAAAAATATCAAGTGGGTTGCTTGGGGACTGGACGTAGGTCGCAAGGACCGAACCAGGATAAAATCTCTTGTGTTTGCGTTTGCATTTTTTTGAGATTAATTCTAGAATTTTACTTTCCTGCAAGTAGTTTATTTTAAAAGTTATAAACTATATCCACCCCCCTCTAGTGTTTGTGTTGCCTTGTTTTATAGATCCTACAACATTTGCACACATTATTGTTTATACACTCATAGATTTCCTTGCCCCTCCAATGTATGATGTTACCAACATTGATATGTGGAAGTATAAGATGAGTGCATACCTTAAATCCCTAGGATTGCATGTTTACCTTGCCACTATCAAGAAATCTTATCTTGGTAATGACAAGCATATAGAGGCCAATGCACAAGCCTTAGTGGCACTTAGGAACACACTTAGGAAAGATCAATTTTCTATGATTTCTCATTGTGATTCTACATTGACCTCTCCCGAGCTACAAACGACAAACTATGTGGAGAAGAAATTTAGTGAAGCCTAGCTCGCTTCATGGTCCAAGGAATTGACTCCATTGAGGTAATTTCAGAAACTCAACTAGATAATAGTGCTACTTCTTCTTGTGATGATAACATGGATGCACATGCATTAAATGAACAACTACCTATGTTTTGTGAAAACTTGCTTTCAAAGTATGCTTTGAAAAGCAAGAGTTTTATATTAAAAAAGAAAATGAAAATTTATTTTCAAAACTAAACATGATTTTACAAGAGAAAGTTGATATTTCAAGTGAAAGAGACTCCTTGAAAACTCAACTTAACCCTGCTTAAAAGAAAACAAAATTTTAAAGAATAAAAATGATTGTGATAATGTTTTGAAGAATAATGAGGTTGTCTTCAAAACTCGATTTGTTTTAAAGGAGAACAATTCTTTGAAAAATAAAATTTCTTTGATTTTAAAAGAATAGGAATTTATTTCAAATGAAAATATTTCTTTGAAAAATGATTTTAATTCCCATGTTGTCATGCTGCTATAGATTTATCTTTTATTGATAAACATGTTACATGCTCTACTTTTTCTTCAATCAATGAAAATGATATTTGTATTTTGAAGAAGTGTGTTAGGCTCCACTTTGAGCCAATGTGCCATGAACTACACACGATTGGAATCTATATTTCTAAAGAAACATACTCCATATATTCATGCACACAAACCACGACATACATATGCTCATCATGCTCACACACATGATTCTATGTATGCTTAAGTGTACACTTGTACACATTGTGGACGTACGAGCCACCTTTCAAGATTTTGTTAAGATAGAATAAATATTTCAAATTCTATAAATAAGTTTGTTTGGTTTAGGAAAGGTGCTAACCCCCATGGCCCAAGAAAGTGTGAGTACCAAAATTCATCCCTATTGTATTTGATGTAGGTGTGGGCTCTCCCTTGACATGAGAGTACTAGTGCCTTGATGGTAGATGCGATTCGAGCCTAAAGATCATATTTGTGGATGCATCACTTTCAAGGATGTATGGTGGGAGGACCACCATGGTTTGGAGACCTAGAGATTAGCCCTATTGATTTTAGTAGATATCTCTAACTCCTTATTTTGTTTACATGCTCTCATAAAATATTTTTAGCATGTTATATTTTAAATGCTCATTATATTAAATGCAATGTCAATTAGACTTGTGATATACATATAAATAGTATTTGAGATACACCCATATTTATATGGACTATTATTTTTGTGTTCTCACTATTGTTTAGCTATTGTGTCTATCCTAACTCTAAAGCACGTGCATTTACCCTAATGATGATATTTGTTTTATGATTTTGCACTTCATATTTTTGATTACTTGTTTAGATATAATTTTCGTTAAAACTTGTGTTTATACTTGTACAATTGTTGAGCCACATTTGATTATTGTGTGTTTGTGCTTTATTGCTCACTTGTACCGATTAGATGTACTTGTATAACCTTATTTTGATGATTCTTGCATCTTAACGTGTATTCCAAATTTTGTGTACGTTTTCATAAAAATGTGTTTATCTTCATGTATATGTAAATTTTGTCCAAAACTTTAGATATACATGTCTATCCTAGAGTCACTTGCTTTTCATGCAATATTCTATTATGGACTTATTTATATTTAGAATATGTATGTATACTCTAGTTTAGACAAAACATACATATGTGTTAAAGTTTATTTTGTTTTGATGTAAATTGAATTTTTATTATGTTCACGTTTATAAAGGAATTTCATATAAGCTTCATTTCCTATATCCATGATTATTCTTTTTACATGATTTTTATACTCTACATCATCTTTTTTACTCATGATATTAGATTCATGATAATCTCTTATTTTTATAGACTTTGAGTGTCAATTATTGTGTGATTTTCATGTTCTCATGAATATATTCATGTTTTATTCCTTATTTGAAGGATTTTGTACTAGTTTTCAAAATTATCTTTAAAACTAGTCATTATACTTCAATTGGTAGAGTTTTCAAATATGTTAAAAGATTTTCAAATTAAAATTTTTAAAAATCTCTACCATATAAGGACAGTTGGATGGGCGACCATGCCTTGTATACCGTATGAATATCTTTTAAACTTGTGCATGAATATGGTGGTAGGTATAAGTTATATACATGATCTTCATGATATTTTATATGTTTATATACTCATATTTGTTTTCTATATATGTATGCTTTAAATTTTCAATTGATATTTTCTTTTTCATACATAAATATATATGATCTTTATTGTGCTTTCCTTGCAATTTCTTTACATTTTTTTTAAAGCACAAATTATTTATGCTAAGCTTTACTTAATTTGAAATATTAATTGGTATCTTTAGAGATTTGCATTAATTTACAATTGGTATTTAAATTTTTTTTGGTATCAAAATGTATTTCATGCTTCATTTCAATTGGTACATACAATTGGTATTAATTTCACTTTCAATTGATAACAAAATCTACTATTGGTATCTTAAATTTTTTTCTTATGTACAATTGGTACCAATATTTATTGTGTTAACTAAAATTTGATTTCAATTGGTATCAAAATTCATTTTATATACTCATGTTTTCTATATATGTATGGATCATATCTGAAGTAACATAATATTACTCTGGTACATACATATAGATTTTTACTGGTGCTTTAAACATATATGCCATACATTTTTAGCACAAATTATTTCTTACTAAGTTTGATTTACTTTGTAATGTCAACTATTTTTCAATTAGTTTCTTATACAAGCTTATGCATTATTTTTATTGGTATTTCATAAATGGAAAAAAATTCTTGTTTTATCTTTCAATTGGTTTTTCTTTTCAATTGGTATCTTACTCCCACTCTTTATGATGAAAAATAATTTATTTTGGTATATGCTAACATTGTCAATACTAGTATCAATAATTTAAATTGATATTATTTTCAAATTGGTATCAATTCATAAAAAAGATTGCTTCTTTCAATTGGTTCTTTCAATTGATTGTGTTCATTAGTATCAAAATTTTATTTAAAATATGTTTATTGGTTTGTTTGTCTTCACCTCTTTGTTGATGAGTGACAAAAAAGGGGAGTAGGATTCAGCTTCATATACGCATGTTTTACTATGTGCTTATGCGCGCGCGCACACACACACACATATATCTTGTTTTATTGGTGTCTTGAGCTTCATTGCATATCTTTATTTGTTCATTGATTATGCATATGTTAAGGGGGAGCTTCTATGAAGCCTATCCTTAATGGATGCATATATATAACCTCATAAGTTTTATCATCATCAAAAGGGGGAGATTGTTAGCCCAAAGGCTTTTCACCTTAGTTTTGATGATGAGTAACTTATGAAGGTTAGTTTACTAATGATCTTGTGTTTATATAGTTTTAGTTATTCATCAAGATCGTAGTAGGTATTGCTTCAACAAAGGAGTTTTGGAGCTAACACATGTAAGTTCAAGAGCTCGCGCGTCAAGATCGTATCTAGCACTCGGATAGAGTCAAGCTCTTTATATCGTGTTTGGATCGAGTCGGCTTTGAGAAGGAGTTCTATAAAAAGACTTCAGTTTGTTTAGTTTTTAGTTAGTTTTTAGATCTTGTGTAAGATAGACTAGTGTTGATATACTTAAGTTCACACACACACACACACAAGTTCAATACGTTTTATTTTTAGTTTAACCAGTTTTGGATTTTAAGTACACATATATAGGGTTTTCATGAATAAATAGAATCAAAACAAGTTTACAATAGTTTAATGTATATTGGATTTCATCTATATACATTTATGCTTCATATATTTTAAAAAACTTATTTTGATGATTCTATTTCATGTATTTAGAGTTTTGTAATTGATCGTACACATATTATGCATTCTTTTCATTACACTCCTACATTTATCGTATAATAAATCTGCTAATTTTCTTCTCTTAAATGTCTATTTTACAGAGGATAATAATGAAGAGAAAGAGGATTAAATCAAATAAATACCATTTGAAATAAGATTTAACTGGATCTATTTGGCTAGCTGAGGATGATCCCAGATCTAGTTAGAACAAATCAAGGATTGGGGCAAATTTTTAGCTGAAGATCAGAGCAAATTAGAAAGATAACACCAAATGAAAATCGATAAAATTCGGATTTGCATAAATTCATTTTGGTTAGCTAAAGATCAACCGAGGATAATGTCAAATACAGAGTCCAAATTCAAAATTCAAAGGGATAAATGGATAGAGAGAAGATCAACGGATGAGATGAAGCAATTTTGACTCAGATTCTGACTAGATATATTTTAGTATCTGAATCATAACTTTCACTACTGAGTCTCAAATCTGATGATTCAAGATGATCTATAAATAAGCCTTAAAGGGTTACAACTCTTAAGTTGGTCACTATTTCTAATTCTGTCATTTGATAAGTTATATTCAGCAATCAACATGCCAACAAGCTGTAGATCATAACTGAATATCCACATCAAATCAAGTTTGGAGATAAGGGGAGGATTCAAATTCAGAAATAGCCAGCTCACCCCATCTTTTAACTCATTTTCTTATCCATTTCTATGCTATAAATACTCCACACATCAGGGGCAGAGAGAACGACGAAGCAGATATAGCTTTTAGGCCAGTTTTTCATTCTTTTTAGTGTAGGTTTTTATTTTCATTTTATATAATTTTTATTTCTTTGTAAACATAGGTTAGACTGAGATTCATGTAAGTAAGAGAGAGACTTATATTGAGAGTGACACCGATGTAGCCTCCTCCTTTCTTTCATAATTTCTACAAGCAATTAAAGGTAACATCTTTATGCTTTTCTATGTTTATATGTTCTTCTTTTTTCTACTTTTCCTCTTTTTGGTTTTGATGAATGTCCAAGTGAATCTAGAAGCATCAGTATAGCCATGTTTGTGTGAGTGCCACCAATATTCAATGAATATTCTCCTCCTTAAGATTTTGTATCATTTCATTCTTGTTCGTCTTGATGATGTAATACAAATAGGGACTGTGCTCGATCTTATGGGTTATGCGTTGATCGCCTCCGAAGTAAGGTAAAATATGCAAGGTTTTCAGGAAAGTCATTAACCAGAGGAGGTAAGTTTTTCTTTTAGGTTTTTTTTTCTTTTCTTTTAACTTTTTATTTAGATCACCAACACCACAATCTCCCAACTCTTTTATCACTCTTTTCAATTTCTTATATATCCATTGTCTATTTTCTCCACCTTCTCTAATCTACCGCTTTCTTTTTAACTTAACTTTAACCTATTTTTATTTTCTTTTAAAGAACTAAAAGAAGATCTTTAACCATTGATTGTAATTTAAAAGAGAACTTGTTAAAAAGTTTTCATCACTAGTCCCTCCTTATGGATCACGACCCGCATAGCCACTTCCTATAGCGGTAGTATTGAATACTTGCACTACTGTTATAAAGTTCTGAATTTCTGTATTCTTGTGTGCAGGTAAAACCTTAATCAAATTTTGGCACTGTTACCGGGAGGGACGATAAGTAATTCTCTTTTTAAGTTTACATTTTTTATAACCTTCTTCTTTGTTCTTAGTGTACAGATTTAACAACAAAGAAATTTTTACTGCAGTGGACATATAAGTGGCCCTGGACTCTGCTCAAGAAAGCAGAGCGCAAAAGCTCTCAGATTTGCTACATTCCAGTGGCAATCTAAGTGAATACATATAAGTAACCTGTATTTTTGCAGGTTGGCTGAATTGAGAAACTAAATTTCTATAGCAATTTATTTTCTTGTTTGTCTCACTGTACATACTTTTTAACATCAACAGTAAAATGATATTTGTTAAATGCTAAATACGGTTTAGACTTTGTATTTGGCACGTGTCTAATTCGTTTACATTTTATATTACTGTTGAAGAGTGCTGGAGCAAAAGATATGCATAGCATATAGTTTAGGAAACATTTTTGAGTAATTTTTTGCTTGTTGAATATTACTTTTCTATATCCTGCACACTTTGCACAGTCAATTTTATGGGCTTGTCCTATAAATAAGGTAAGGTGGAAGTCATTACCCTCCCTTAACTAACAAACAATCTCCTCACTCACTAACCCAAGCCTAACTAAAATTGAGTAGACGTTGGCCCTATGGATATCTCAGACTCATATAGGAGACCGACCTAAGGAGGAAGCTGAT